>JAQZBX010054623.1:0-18602 GCA_029593785.1 Cabassous unicinctus
CAAACTAAGAATAGAAGAGAATTGCCTTAACCTAATAAAGGGAATCTACAAAAAATCTACAGTTAATTAGGCACTTAGTGGTAAGAGACTGAATGCTTTCCCCCGCTAAGATCAGAACAAGGCAGGGATGGCCTCCCTCTCTACTATTTTTTATCACAGTAATAGAAGTCATAAGCAGTTTAATAAGCCAAGAAAAGGAAATAAAAGACAGGTTGGAAAGAAAGAAAGAAAACTGTAAATATTCACAGATGACATGACTGTCTATGTAGAAATTTCGAGGAATCTCTTTATAGTCACACAAGCACACACACACAAACCTAGAACATTATTGAGTTCATCAAGGTCACAGAATACAGGGTCACTGAAAATATCAATCATATTTCTATACAAAGGCAATGAAATGAACAATTGGAAAATGAAAAATTGTTTAAATACCATGTACCATAGATCCAAAAGAATGAAATATTTAGGTAGAAATCCTACAAAATATGCACAGGAACTGTGCTAAAAACTACAAATACAGATGAAAGAAATCAAGGAAGACTTAAACTGTGTTCATGGACTGGAAGATTAAATACAATAAAGAAGTTGGTTCTCCCCAAAGTGATCTATATATTTAAAACTATTCTATCAAAATCCCAGCAAGATTATTATAAAATTTATATGAAAGGGCCAAGGAACTAGAATAGCTTAAAACAATTTTGAAGAAGGATACCACTGGAGGAATCAAACTACCTGATTTTAAAACTTATAAAGCTATAGTAATCAAGTAGTGGCAAAGAGTAGTGGCAAAGTATAGATCAATGGAACAGTATAAAGAGTACAGTAATAAACTCGCATATATAAAGCTATTTGTCAAAGGACAAAGGTGCAAACACAATACAGTGGAGGAAAATCTTTCCAACAAAGTGTTTAGAACAATTGGTCATCCATATGCAAAACAAAAACCACCTTGAGACAACCAGCAAGATGGCGGCAGAGTAAGGTGCTCCTAGAGTCAGCTCTCACTACAGGGCAGTTAGTAATCACCCAGAGCTATCTAAAGCACCTGTTTGGGAGCTCCAGGACACCAGAAGAGCATCCTGCAACATCCTTGAAAGAATGGAAGGAGGAGACTGCCCATCTGCAGAGAAGATTCAAAAGTAGAGCACTCCACGCCCTGGAGGCCAGTACCCATCCTCCATTGGTGGCAAAAGCCACCTTGGGAGCTATTCCGCAGCTGGAATTGGAAGCTCCACTTCCCAAAAACAGGGAAGGAAGAGACGATTGGACACCAACTTCAGTTACTGATTAGTAAATTCAGCGGACTAAAGTATAATCCTAAGAACAGCTAAAGTTTGAACCTGTCCAAATCAGAAAGAGGCCAGTAGCCGCCATTTTAACTCCACCCATGGCAGGAGGGGAAGCGGGGCAGACAGAAGATCACAATGCTGGTAGTGACCAGCTTCTTTCCATCCAGATCAGATTGCAACTCTAGCATAAGCCCCAGCTCCAACTCTGGCAGGGAGGAAGCTGGGGGGATCTGTGCCAGCCTTTCCGGAAAAATACAGGTTAACGCCATGTAGGCCAGTAATCATCCTACTCTGACAGCACAAGCCGCCTAAGGAGCTATTCTGTGGCTGGAATTGGAAGTTCCAATTCCCAAAAACAGGGGAGGAAGACGGTTGGCCACTGATTTCAGCTACTGTTTAGTAAATCCAGCTGGCTACAGTATAACCCTAAGAACAGCTAAAGTTTGAACCTGTCCAAGTCAGAAAGGCCGGTAGCTGCCATTTTAACTCCATCCCCCAGCAAGAGGGGAAGCTGGGCTGACTAAAAATCACAGTGATAGGGACCAGCTTCTTTCACCCAGATCAGCCTGCAGCCCTAGCCTAGGCTTCAGGCCCAACTCTAGCAGGGAGGAAGCTGGTGGGCCCTGCACCAGCCTCTCCGGGTAACTGCAGTTACATTCGGCTGGCACAGACTGAATAGCGAAAAGTCTACCCAGGACAACTGTGGGCCCGCAAGGCATAGATTGATACCTAAACCTGCAGCTCCATCCCTGCCCCAGGCAGGGGTGAAAGGGGCTTGAAGCTTCATCAGTCTCTCTGGGCAACTACAGTCTAGGCCTGCACAACTTGGATTATTACACATGGCCATGGCTCTGTCCCTACCCCTGGCAAAGGAGAAAGCTGAAGAAGCTTCATGGGTCCCTGGGGGAATGGGGCAGCTTAAGCCTCCACAGCTTACAGCACCAACTACATCCTTGGCTCCTAATACATAACCAGCAAGGGAGAAAGGGCAAGCAAATCCTAAATTAAAGAGAGAAACTACACCCAGAATAAATACATCTAGTAAGCCAGATGCCAAGACACCAACAAAAAATTGCAATCCACCCCAAGAAAGAGGAAGACATGGCCCAGTTAAAAGAACAAGATAAGCCACCTAATATAAAGGAGCTGAGACAACTAATATATGTTCCAACAAATCTCATTAATAAATTCAATGAGATGGCTAAAGAGATTAAGGATATTAAGAAGACATTGGAGAGGCACAAAGAAGAATTTGAAAGCATACATAGAAAAATAGCAGATCTTACAAGAATGGAAGGCTCAATCAAAGATATTAAAAATATATTGGAATCATATAATAGCAGATTTAAGAGGAGAAGAAAGGATTGGTGAGCTTGAAGAAATGGCCTCTGAAAGTGAACATTCAAAAGAATAGAGGGGGGGATGGATGTGGCTCAAATGGTTGGGCATCCGTCTCCCATATGGAGGGACCTGGGTTCGATCCCCGGGACCTCCGGATAAAAATTTTTTTTTAAAAAAATTTTTAATAAAAAAGAATAGAGGAAGAAAAGAATGGAAAAAATTGAACAAGGTCTCAGGGAACTAAATGACAGCAAGAGACGTGCAAACATACATGTCATAGGTGTCCCAGAAGGAGAAGAGAAGGGAAAAGGGACAGAAGGAATATTTGAAGAAATAATGGTAGAAAATTTCCCAACCCTATTGAAGGACATAGATATCCATATCCAAGAAGCATGACGTACTCCCATCCAAATAAATCAGAATAGACCAACTCCAAGACACATACTAATCAGCATGTCAAATGTGAAAGACAAAGAGAGAATTCTGACAGCAGCAAGAGAAAAGCAATGCATCACATATAAGGAATACCCAATAAGATTAAGTGCCAATTTCTCATCAGAAACCATGGAGGCAAGAAGACAGTGGTATGATATATTTAAGATACTGCAAGAGATAAACTTCCAGCCAAGAATCTTATATCCGGCAAGCATGTCTTTCAAAAATGAGGGTGAGTTTAGAATATTCACAGATAAACAGAAACCGAGAGAGTTTGTGACCAAGAGACCAGCTTTGCAGGAAATACTAAAGGGTTTGCTACAGCCTGAAAAGAAAAGACAGGAGAGAGGGGCTTGGAAGAGAGTCTAGAAATGAAGATTATATCAGTAAAAGTAACTAAGAGTGTCAAAAGAGTGGTGAAAATAAAATGACAGATAAAACCCAAATATTTAGGAATAAACTTAAAAACGTAAAGCATTTGTATTCAGAAAACTACAACTCATTGTTAAAAGAAATCAAAAAAGACCTAAATTGGAAGAACATTCCATGCTCACGAATTCGAAGAATAAATATCATTACGATGTCAATTCTATTCAAATTGATATACAGAGTCAATGCAATCCCAATAAAAATTCCACCAGCAATTTTAAATAAATGAAAGCATGATTATGAAATTTATTTGGAAGGGCAAGGGGTCCTGACTGCCAGAAACATCTTAAAAAGAAAAAGCTAAGTTGGAGGACTCTCACTTCTGGACTTTAAATCATATTACCTAGCTACAGTGGTAAAAACAGCATGGTACTGGCATAAAGACAGACACATAGATCAATGGAACTGAACTGATGGTTCAGAAACAGACCCTCACATCTAGGGTCAAGTGATTTTTGACAAGCCTGTCAAACCCACTCAGCTCGGGAAGAACAGTCCATTCAACAAATGGTGCTGAAAGAACTGGATATCCTTAGCCAAAAGAAGGAAAGAGGATCCCTATCTCACACCTTATACAAAAATTAACTCAAAATGGAAACAAAAACCTAAATATAAAAGAACCATAAAGCTTCTAGAAGAAAACGTAGGAAAATATCTTCAAGACCTGGTGATAGGTGGTAGATTCTTAAATGAGCTAAGAGGAGGACTGAGATGGACTACTGATATTTAATGTATGTAGAAGTTTTAATTAACTTTACCGTAAAAGTGTTGAAATGTATAGAGTTGATGATAACACATTATAGTGAGCAACAGCTGGTTTGTAAGTGGGAATGTGGCCAAAAAGTGTAGTCTAGGAATGTAAATGCTAATTGACAGAAAGCTAGAGAATAATCCAAGGACTGAATAACACAGTAACCAAGAGGTGGATGAGAATTGTGATTGATGTCACAGATGCAAGAGTGTCCTTTGTGAGCTAGAGCAGATGTACATCACTATTGCATGGTGGTGGGAAAGTGGAGAAGCATGGGAAAAATACAACTGGAGTGTATGCCATGCTGGTGTGGTATGTTGATAGACTGGTATTGTATGGGAATTCTGCACATGTGCATAATTGTTCTGTAAGTTTACAACTTCCATCATAAAAATATATTTAAAAAATAATAATAGGGTAGATTGGGGGAAAAATACATCAAATGTAATATAAGGACTATTGCTATTAGTAAGATTTTAACGATATTCTTTCATAATTTGTAACAAATATGTCACAACGATGCAAAGTGGTGGTGGTGGGTTTATGTATGGGACCCCTCTATGATGTTATGCATGTTTGCTTTGTAAGTTCACAACTTTTACAATACTCTTATTGCTTATGTTTATAAATATATAAATGATATAAAAAAAAAATAATAGGGTGGGCTGGGGGGAAAATACACCAAATGTAAGATGCTTTGTTTTGTTTTGTTTTTTGCCTAAGAGAAGTGTGGGCAATCCAAATAGCCAAAAGCATTCTAAAAGAGAAGAGCGATGTGGGAGGAATTTCACTGCCTGACCTTGAAATATATTACAAAGCCACAGTGGTTAAATCAGCATTGGTATTGGCATAAAGATAGAAACATACATCAGTGGATTGGAATTGAGAGTCCAGAAATAAACCCTCACCTCTATGGCCAGCTTGTTTTTGACAAATCTACCAAAGCCAGGTTAACGGAACAAAACAGTCTCTTCAACAAATAGTGCTGTAAGAATTGGATATCCATAATCAAAAGAATGAAAGGGGGCCCCTATCTCACTCCCTATACAAAATAAACTCAAAATGATCAAAGACCTAAATATAAAAACTAGGACTATAAAACTACCGGAAGAAAATGTAGGGAATTATCTTAAAGACCTTGTGGTAGGTGGTGGTTTCTTGGACCTTACACACAAAGCACTAGCTACAAAAGAAAAAATAGATAAATGGGACCTCCTCAAAATTAAACATTTTGTACCTCACAGGACTTTGTCAAAAGTGTGAAAAGGCAGCCAACTCAATGGGAGAAAATATTTGGCAAGCACACATCCGGTAAAGGATTAATATCCATGATAAATAAAGAGATGCTACAACTCAACAATCAAAAGACATATGACCTGACTAAAAAAGGGCAAAAGGCATGAATAGACATTTGTCCAAAGAAGAAATACAAAAGGCAAAAAAAAAAAAAAAACATGAAAAAATGTTCACCGTCACCAGCGATTGGAGTGATTGGAGAAATGCAATATTTCACACCAATCCACTGATGTATGTTTCTATCTTTATGCCAATACCAATGCTGGTTTAACCACTGTGGCTTTGTAATATATTTCAAGGTCAGACAGTGAAATTCCTCCCACATCGCTCTTCTCTTTTAGAATGCTTTTGGCTATTTGGGTGCACATTCCTTTCCAAATGAATTTGGTAATTGCCTTGTCTATTTCAGTTAAGTAGGCTGTTGGAATTTTGATTGGTATTGCAATGAATCTATGAAACATTTTGGGTAGGACTGACATCTTCACGACATTTAGTCTTTCAATCCATGAACACGGAATGTCTTTCCATTTGTTTAGATCTTCATTTTTTCTAGCATTGTTTTGTAAGTTTCTGCATATATGTCCTGTACTTCTTTGGTTAAATTGATTCCTAGGAATTTGAGTCTTTTTGTTGCTATTATAAATGGAATTTTTCCCCTGATTCCTTCCTAAGATTGTTCAACACTAATGTACAGTAACACTACTGATTTATGCATGTCGATCTTCTACCCTTCCACTTGCTGAACTCATTTATTAGCCCAAGTAGCTTTGTCATAGACATTTCAGAGTTTTCTAAATAAAGAATCATGTTATGCACAAATAGTGAGTTTTCCTTCCTCTTTTGTAGGCCTCTTTTTGGATGCCTTTTTTTTTTTCCTTATCTAATTGCTCTAGCTAGAACTTCAAGCACAATGTTGAATAACAGTGGTGACAATGGGCATTCTTGTCTCATCCCCAATCTTAGAGGGAATACTTTCAACCTTTCCCCATTGAGCATGATGTTGGCTGTGGGATTTTCATATATGCCTTTTATCATATTGAGGAATTTTCCTTCTATTCCTATCTTTCAAAGTGTTTTTCTCAAAAAGAGGATGCTGGATTTTGTTGAATGCCTTTTCTGCATTGATTGAGATGATCATGTGGGTTTTCTTCCTTCAATTTGTTAATGTGGTGTATTACATTAATTGATTTTCTGATGTTGAACCACCCTTGCATTCCACAAATAAATCCTACTTCAGTTGTGACGTATGAGTCTTTTGCTATGCTGTAAGATTCGATTTTTAAGTATTTTGTTGAGAATTTTTGCATCTATGTTCATTAGAGTGATTGGTCTGTAATTTTCTTGTAGTGTCTTTATCTGGCTTTGGTATTAGGGTGATGTTAGCTTCATAAAATGTTTTCAGTAATTTTCTCTCCTTTTCCATTTTTTGGAAAGTTTAAACAGGATTGGTGTTAATTCTTCTTGAAATACTTGGTAGAATTCACCTGTGAAATTATCTGGTCCTGGACTTTTCTTTGTTAGGAGACTTTTGATGATAGATTCAATCTCTTTAAGTGTGATTGGTTTGTTAAGTTCTTGTATTTCCTATAGCGTTAGTGAAGGTTATTTGTTCATTTCTAGGAATTTATCCCTTTCATCTAAGCTGTCTTGTTTGTTGGCATACAGTTTCCCATAATATCCTCTTATGATCCTTTTTTTTCCTGTGGGGTCTGCCCTAACTTCACCCCTTTCATTTCTGATTTTATTTATTTGCATCTTCTGTTTTTCTCTGTTAGTCTACCTAGGGGTTTGTCAATTTTATGGATCTTCTCAAAGAACCAGCTTTTGGTTTTGTTGATTTTCTTTACTGTTTTTTCGTTGTTGTTGTTGTTGTTGTTCTCAATGTCATTTATTTCTGCTCTAATCTTTATTATTTTTGTCCTTCTGCTTGCTTTGGGATTGATTTGCTGTTCTTTTTCTAGTTTCCCCAGTTGTTCCATTGATCTTTGATATTAGCTATCTCCTTTTTTAATATAGGCACTTAGGGCTATAAATTTCCCTCTCAGGACTGCCTTTGCTGTATCCCACAAGTTTTGATAAGTTGTGTTCTTGGTTTCATTCATCTCAATATATTTACTAATTTCACTTACAATTTCTTCTTTCACCCACTGATTTAGGAGTGTGTTGTTCAGCCTCCACACGTTTGCAAATTTACCTCTTTCCCATCTATCATTGATTTCCAGTTTCATTCTATTATGATCTGAGAAGGTGCTTTGTGTAATTTCAATCCTTTTATATTTATTGAGACCTGCATTGTGACCTAACATATGGTCTATCCTGGAGAAAGATCCATGAGCAATTGAGAAGAATGTATAAACTGCTGACTTTGGATGCAATTTTCTATATATGTCTGTTAGGTCTACCTTGCTTATCATATTGTTCAAGTTCTTTGTTTCCTTGTTGATCTTCTGTCTAGTTATTCTACCTAATGATGTAAATGGGTGTTGAAGTCTCCACCTATGATTGTAGAGATGTCAATTTCTTCCTTCAGTTTTGCCAGAGTTTGCCTCATGTCTTTTGGGACACTCTGGTTAGGTGCATAGATATTTATGAATGCTATTTCTTCTTGTTGGATTGTCCCTTTTATTAATATATAATGGTGTAATCTAAGTATCTTTTTTAAAAAATTAAAATTAAAAAAAACAAAAAAATGCTGAAGGCAATTTCACATACACAAAAAAATATATATATATAATGGCCTTCTATATCTCACTTTTTTGCATTTAAAGTTTGTTTTGTCTGATATTAGTATAGTTACCCCTGCTCTTTATTTGGTTACTGTTTGCATGGAGTATCTTTTTCCAACCTTTCACTTTCAGCCAGTTTGTATCCCTGGGTCTAAGGTGAGTCTCTTGTAGGCAGCATATGGTTGGCTCATGTTGTTTTTATCCATTCTGTCAGCCTGTGTCTTTTGATTGGGGAATTTAATCCATTCACATTTAACGACATTACTATAGATGCATTATTTACTTCCACCATTTTATTAATTGGTGTTTATATGTCATATCTTATTTTCATTTGTCTTTTTACTCTTTTGGTTATCCTTTCTGCTATACTTACTTCTATCCTCTCCTCCAAGCCTCTCTCTCTTCACTTTCAATTCCATTCCACTGATGTCTTTCAACTCATTCAAGCTATAAGACTTCCTTTAATATTTCCTGCAAAGTTGGATTCTTTTTTACAAACTCTATTTCTGTTTGTTTCTGACTATTTTAAACTCACCTTCATATTTGAAGGACAATTTTGCTGGATAAAGAATTCTCAGCTGGCAGTTTTCCTCTTTCAGTATCCTAATTGTATCATACCACTCTCTCCTTACATCCATGGTTTCTGATGAGAAATCCATGCTAAGCCTTACTGGACGTCCCTTGTATGTGATGGCTTGCTTCTCCCTTGCTGCTCTTAAGAATTTTCTCTTTATCTTTGACATTTGACATTCTGAATATTATGTGTCTTGGAGTAGCTCTATTCACATTTATACTGATTGCAGTATGCTGTGTTTCTTGGACATGTAAATTCATTTCTTTTGTGAGAATTGGGAAATTTCCAGCTATTATTTCCTCAACTACTCTTTCTGCCTTTTTAACCCTTCTCTTCTTCTGGAACTCCCATGGCACATATGTTGTTGTGTTTCATGTTATCATTCAACTCTCTCAGCCCTTGCCCAATTTTTTCCATTCTTTTCTCTGTTTTATTCTCTTCAATTTCAGCTGTTCTGTCTTCACTATCACTTATTCTTTCTTCTATCATTTCGAGTTTGCTGTTGTATGTCTCTAATGTGGTGGTGTTTTTTTTCAAAGGAGGTACCAGGGATTGAACTTGGGACCTTGTACATGGGAGGCAGGCACTCAACCACCGAGATACATTCACTCCCATCTGTTTTTGATCCCACCTACCATGTCTTTCATTCCCATTAGCTCTGTTGCTTATCTATTCACGTTTTCAAATTCTTCTTTGTGCTCATACAGTGTCTTCTTGATGTCCTTTAAATCTTTAGCCATATTTCTTTCAACTCATTAAGTTGATTTTGGAAATTTGTTTTCCATGTTGTTAATTGTCTCAAATCTTGCATCTCTTCTGGGGCTTTGATATATTCCTTTTCTTGGGCCATTTCTTCCATTTTCTTTTATGGCTTATAATTTTTTGCTAATTTCTAGGCATCTAATTAGGATGGTGAGTTTACTCAGATGTTCAATTTCTCTCATAGGTATTTTGTGATGGGAGGCTGTGTGCTACTTCTGTTCTTTGATTCTTGGTTCAACCTGTTCTGGGTCTTTAGGATTGGCCCTGTTAGTTGCTCAAATCTGGGCCCTGGACCCAGTAATGGGTTGCAGACCCACTTCCTAGGGCATTGGGAAGGGAGGTTGTAAAGGCCAGGAAAAGCCTCTTACTTATTTACTTTTAATTTCCTCATGTGCACTTCCTTGATCTGCCAGCAGATGGCACTCTTTGACAGCCTTCTCAGTTCAATGCCTGGTCAGAGTGTGTTTCCTGCAACAAAATCAATGTGATCAAGAATCCTGTCTGAAGGCTAAGAGCCTTCAGAGACAGTTTTCTTTCTCAGAGACAGTTCTCCAACCTTTGCTGGCAGTCCTCTCCCTTGTCCTGGGTATGAAATAATTCCACTCCCTTCTGCATCCTCAACATCTGATACCTGTCAGTAGAGAGGGAGATTAAAAGAGCCAGATCTCTTTAGTCTCTTGCCGGCTCCCAAAATGGTCAATGGTGCACCCCCACCTAGCCTGTAAGGGCTTCTGGGACACAGCAGATAAAATCTGTGGGTAAAATGCTGAGTGAGACTTAGACTTTGTTTCTCTCTCTCCCCTTTCCTGGGGATTTGGGTCACTGGAGTCTCCTTTGTCTGTAACTACCAGTCCATGAGGCCTGAGAATTCAAAAGTGTCTATAGGGTGAGGGAGGACGCTGGCAGCTGTGGCTTTTAACTCACAGTTTTGCCATCACAATTCTTTTCCTTTGCCTCTCCTCCCTCTTCTGGGTGGAGTCCAGCTGTCCCCTGGTGTCCTAAACCCTATAAGATTTTTTCCAGGCTGCTTCTGCCTGTCCTCTAGCTTTTCTTCCAGTAGAGAATAGAGTCCCCTGACTTTCTAGAATGCCATCTTCCCGGAAGTTGATGTAGGCCTTTGATATTATTGATGCTTGTACTTATGAACCTCATTCTTTTGAAATTGAAACTTATATCTTGTGAAACTGAAATTATATATTGCCTAAGAGTTACCTCCTGAAAGCATTCTTTTTGCTTAAATGTGGCCTCTCTCTAAGCCAAACTCAGCATATAAACTCACTACCTTCCCCTGGGTATGGGACATGAACCCCAGAGATGAGACTCCCTGGCACCAAGGGATTAATACCAAGAGTCAACTAGCATACATTTGGAAAAAGACCTTGACCAAAAGGAGAAAATATTAAATACAAATGAGTTTTTATGGCTAAGAAATTTCAAAGTGAGTTGGGAGGTCATTCTAGAGGTTATTCTTATGCACATCTCAGGAGGCTCTCACTGACTGCCACAGTAAACAGTGCCTCAAGCAGGGGAGTTCCTGACGGCTCTAGAGACATCTAGACACTATAGGCATGGTAGACAATCCCAGAAATTCAGCATCCTGCCAATGGGGCTTACCTTGTAACATATGATCCCCCCCAATATATCAGTTAGACTCATTTATAATTTTCTACACATGGCTCTTATGCCTTTTATTTGAACCTATAATTAGCACTATACCTGTTAAATATGTGTCCCAGAGACTTAAATCTTCTGGCTGTTCATATGCCTGGTTGAGCCCTGAATTTCAGGAGAGTCAGAGACAACACCTACTCTTCAGTTCATTGGACTCGCACAGGACAACTAACAAAAGGATAATGAGGGACAACACCCATCCCCCAAAAAAACAGATTCTACAACTGCAAGCAAGACAGTTCCATCCATCTGCCTCATGGGATTGGTGTCTAAGGACCCTCTCAATCAGAAGCAGAGGTTGCATCACCATCCCGAAATGCTCAAGATTGAGGTATGAACAAACATAAGAGGGGAATGCAACTATGGACTAAAGTAGGCATTATTATTCTAACAATGGAAGAATTTGTAACATTGATATAAAGGCAGTGGTCACAAGAGTTTCTGAGGGGAGGAATAGGGAAGAATACATGTAACATGGGGTATTTTTCAGACACTGGAATTGTTCTGCATGACATTGCAATGACAGAATCAGGCCATTATACATTTTGTCAAAACCTATAAAATGGTGCAGTGCGAAGTGTAAACCATAATGTAATCTATAGACTATGGTTAGTTACAATGCTTCAATATGTGTTTATCAACTGGAAAGATGTTGTTAATGGGGAAAAATGTAGGAGGGGGAAGGGTGAGGTATATGGGAATCTCCTATATTTTCAATGTAACATATGTAATCTAGCGCTTCTTTAATTTAAAAAAAAAATAGGTAAAGAACTTCAACAGACACTTTGCAAAAGAGGATATACACATGGTAAACGAGCATATGAAAAAAGATGTTCACCTTCATTAGCCATCAGGGAAATGCATTTTAAAACCATGAGGAGATATGCTATATACCTGTTAGAATGGCTAAAATAAAATTTTAAAAAATACTAAGAATTCCAAGTGCTGAGGAGGAGGAAGAGGAACTGGAACTCTCATATATTCCTGATAGGAATGCAAAATGATAAAGCCACTCTGGAAAAACTCTTTGGCAGTTTCTTATAAATTTAAGCATGCTATCCCACTTCAGGTTAATTAGAAAATGAAAACTTATGTTCATAGAAACACCTGCACATGAATGTTTATAGCAGCTCTATTCATGATTGCCCCAAACTGGAAACAACCCAAATGTCACTCAACAAAGAAATGGATAAACAAATGGAGTAATAAAGCAACAATAAAAAGGGATAAACTATGGATACATGCAACAACATGGATGAGCCTAAAATAATTATGATGAGTGAAAAAGCAAGAAACATAAAGAATGTAAACTATATGTTTCCGCTCATTTAAATTCCAGAAAATACAAACAAATATATAGTTATATAAAGCAGATCTGTGGTTGCCTAGGAAAGAGGAGGTAAAGGGGGGTGTGACGGGCAAAGAAAGCAGGGAGGGAGGTGGGGATTACAAAGAGGCATAAGGAAACATTTGGGCATTGGAGCAGTTTGATATTATTTATGAATTCCAAAAAGAGATATGGATTATGTTTGTAAACTGGTCTGTTCCTCTGGGCATGATACCCCTTGATTCTATTAGATTCAGCTGAGATGGCTTTGATTAAATTACGTTAAGATTAGGGCTTTGATTCTACCAAGTCAGTAGGGAATGACTCAGGGTTAAGGTCCCACCACTTTGGTGGGCTATATAAACGGGCACCCACTCAAGAAGACACACAGAAGAAGGCACAAGAAGAAAGACAGCTCCATAGACACGGCAGAGGAGAGAAGTTTGATCCCGGGGCCCCACAAAGAGAGATGAGCCATTTGCCTCATAGTTTACAGTTGAGCTTAGGAAGCCTGGAAAGAAACAAACCCTATGCCAGCCTACAGCCGCGATAAGAATCTGAGCCCACAGAGCCTTAAGAGGAAGAAAGAAGGAGAGACCTGGCCCACCATCTTACTTCAACATGTGGCAAATGACCTGGGTGAGGAAGTACCTCTTACAGTACCTTGAGTTGGACTCTTCATGGCCTTGTAACTGTAAGCTTTTACCCCAAATAAATACTCTTTACAAAAACCAACAGATTTCTGGTACTTTGCATCAGCACTTCTTTAGATGACTAATACAGGCAAGATGAATATATTCATTTTCTTGATTGGGGTGATGGTTTCATCTATATATAAATATATTTATCTGTCAAAACTAATTAGATCTTATACTTTAAATATGTATAGTTTATTGTATGTCAACTATATGTTATTTATGAAGTTTTTTAAAAATCAATTGCATTTTTATATACCAGCCCAATTGGTTAGAAAATGAAATTGAAAAGTGGATAACAGTTATTATAGTACCAAATAAAGTCAAGTACCTAAGAATCAATATAACATAAGATGCATAATATCTCGATGAGGTCAATGATAAAATGTATTTGTATGTATATCAATTTTAAACTAACATTCCCCTTCCTCCAAACCCCTAAACCTCTGTAACTTCTAATCTACTTTCAATCTCTACATATTTTCTATTTCTAGTCATCACTTATAAGTTATATCATACAATATTTGTCCTTATATGCCTTCTTTATTTAACTGAGCATAAGGTTTTCAAGCTTCTTCCATGTTGCAGCACGTCTCAAAACATTCTTTCTTATATTCCATTGTGTATATGTACCATATTTTGTTTAACACTCATTTGTTGAGGGACATGTGTTGTTTCTTCTAGCTATTAGGAATAAAGCTGCCATAAACTGTGATGTACAAGTATCTGTTTGAGACCGCATTTTCTTTTGGGGGGGATATATACCTAGAAATGGAATTGCCAGGTTATATGGTAATTTTTTAATTTTTTGAGGAACCACTAAACCGTTTCCCATTGTGGCTGTACAATTTTACATTCCATCAAAAATGCATCAGAGTTCCAATTTCTCTGCATCCTCCCCAACATATTTTCCATTTTTAAAAATAATAGCTATCCTTGTGGGTATGAAGTGCTATCTCATGGTGGCTTTGATTTGCATTTCCTTAATGGATAATAATGTTGAGCATCTTTTCCTGTGCTTTTTGGCCATTTGTATATCTTCTTTGGAGAAACGCCTATTGAAGTCCTTTGCCCATTTTTTAATTGGGTTGTTTGTATTTTTGTTGTTGTACTGCAAAAGCTCTTTATACATCCTGGATATTAAGCCCTTACCTGATGTATGGTTTGCAACTATTTTCTCCCATTCTGTAGGTTGTCTTTTCACTTTCCTAATAATTTGCTTTGATGCACTGTTGTTTTTAATTTTGATGAATTAAAATGTATCTATATTTTCTTTTGTTACTCATGCTTTTGGTGTCATATCTAAGGATGTATTCCTGAATCCCAGGTTGTATTAGTCAGCCAAAGGGGTGCTAATGCAAAGTACCATAACTCTGTTGGCTTTTATAAATGGTATTTATTAGGGGTAAAAGTTTACAGTTACAAGACCTAAAGAATATAACTCAAGATTGCTTTCTCACCAAAGTCAGTTGCCATGTGTGGAAGCAAGATGGTGGACAATCTCTACCTGGTCTCTCAGGGCTTCCTATATCAGTCTCTGGCATAGGGCTCATCTCTTTCCGGGGCCTTCTCAGCTGCTCAGCTGCCCAGTTCTCTTCAGCTGCAAACTATCAGGTGAATGGCTCATCTCTCCCTGTAGGCTATCAGGTTCAGAGGAGGCTTTACCTGTTTGAGCCTTCTCCTTTCTGTCACATGACAAAGTTCTCTCCTCTGGCATTTATGGCGCTCTCTCTCTTCCCATGTGTCTTAATGAGTGAGTGTCCATTTATATCAGCCCACTAAGGGGGTGGGGACTCAATCTGAGTCATGCCCTTCTGACATGGTTGAATCAAAGCCCTAATCTTAACAGGTAATTTAATCAAGGCATATCAGCTGAATCTAATGCATTCAAAGGGTATCACATCCAGAGGAATAGATTAGTTTACCAACATAATCTCTCTTTTTGGGGATTCATAAATAATCTCAAACTGCCACAGAGGTCATGAATACTTGCCCCTATTTATCTTCTAAGTATTTTATCATTTTATCTCTTATATTTAGGCCCTTTATCCATTTTGAGTAAGGTAGGAGTCTAAGTCCATTCTTTTGCATGTGGATATCCAGTTTTCCCAGCACTAACTGTTAAAAAGACTATTCTTTCCTCACTGCATGTATTTAGCACACTTACTGAAAATCAATTGGCCATGGATGTGTGGGTCTATTTCTGGATTTTCAATTCTGTTCCACTGGCCTAACTGCCAATCTTTATGCCAGTACCACAGTGTTCTGATGACTGCCACTTTGTTGTGACTTTTGATTATCGGGAAGTGTCAATCCTCCAACTTTGTTCTTTTTCAAAATTGTTTTGGCTATTTGGGCCCCTTGTTGTCCTGTATGAACTTGAGGATCACTCATATTTGAATTTCCATTTCTGAAAAAAATGGTGCTGGAATTTTTATAGGAATTGCATTGAATTTGTATACTGCTTTAGGTAATATGATATCCTAATAAGATTTACTCTTCCAATCCATGAACCATGGGCTTTCTTGCCATTTATTTAGGCCTTCATTAATTTCTTTCAGCATGTAGTTTTCAGTGTGCAAGTTTTTTGAATCCTTGGTTAAATTTATTCCTAGGTATTTTTTAGATGCTATTCTAAATGTAACTGTTTTCTTAATATCCTCTTTGGATTGTCCATGGCTAGTATATAGGAACACAATTGATTTCTACATGTTCATCATGTACCCTACCACTTTTCTGAACTCCTTTATTAGCTCAATTAGCTTTCTTGCAGATTCCTTTGGATTTTCTATATATAAGATTGAGTTGTCTGCAAAGATAGTTTTCTTTCTTTCTTCCAAATTTAGATACCTTTTCTTTTTCTTGCCAAATTGCACTGGCTAGACCTTCTAGTACAATACTGTACTGAACAGCATTGGTGAAAGCAGGCATCCTGGTCTTCTTCATCTTAGGGGGAAAGCTTTCATTCTTTCACCACTGAGTAGGATGTTAGCTGTGAGTTTGTCATAAATTGCCCTTATCATGCTGAGGAAGTTGCCTCCTATACTTTTCTGGATGTTTTTATCAAGAAAGGGCACTGGATTCTGTCTAATAACTCTTCTGCATCTATTGTGATAATTGTGTTTTTTCCTTCATTCTATTTATTACATTAATTGATTTCATATGTTGAACCACCTTGCATTCATGAGATAAATCCCACTTGGTTATGCTGTGTAATCTTTAAAAATTTGCTGTTGGAGTCAGTTTGTTAAGGAATTATGCATCTCTGCATAAGGGAAATTTTTCTGTAATTTTCTTTTCTTGTGATATCTTTACCTGGCTTTGGTGTCAAAGTAATGTTGGCCTCATAGAATGATTTAGGAAACATTCCCTCCTCTTGAATTATTTGGACGTGTCTAGGAAGTACTGGTATTAATTCTTCTTTAAATGTTTCATAGAATTCACCAGTGAAGCCATCTGGTCCTGGACTTTTCTTTGGCGAAAGGTTTTTGATTATTGAGTTGATCTCTGTATTTGTTGCAGCATTATTGAGGTTTTCTATTTCTTCCTGAGTCAATTTAGGTAATTTTTCCACTTTGTCTAGATTCTCTAATTTGTTGGAATATAATTGTTCCTAATATTCTCTTATAATCCTTTTTATTCCTGTAAGATCAGTAGTGATATCTGCAGTTTCCTTTCTGATTTTAGTTATTTGCACATTTTCTCTTTTTTTTTGTTAGCCTGGTAAAAGATTTGTCAATTTTATTGATTTTTTTCAGAGAATCATCTTTTTATTTTCTTTGTTCTCTTCATTGTTTTTCTATTCTGTATTTTATTTATCTCTGCTCCAATCTTAATTATTTCCTCTCTTCTGCTAACTTTGGGTTTACTTTGCTCTTCTTTTTCTATTTCCTCAAGATATGAACTTAGGTTATTGATTTGAGGTTTTTTTTTTGAGGTACCAGGGCCAGGGATGGAACTCAGAGGACCTCGAATGTGGGAAGCTGGCACTCAACCACTGAGCCAAATCGGCTCCCTTGAGCTGTTTTTCTTTTGTTTGTTTCTTTGCTTGTTGTTTGTTTTTTTGTTTTTTAGGGAACCAAACACAGGACCTCCCATGTGGGAAGCAGGTGCTCAACTGCCTGAGCCACATCCACTTTCCTCTTCTTTTTTAATAAAGACTTTCATGGCTATAAATTTCCCTCTGAGCACTGTCTTCACTCCATACCATAAGTTTTCATGTGCCATGTCTTCATTTTCATTCACCCATAAGTATTTTCTAAATTGCCTTGGAATTTTCTCTTTACCTCACTGTTTAAGAGTGCTTAATTTCCGCAATTGTAAATTTTCCAGAAATTATACAACATTTCTAAGAAACATTAAAGGAATCTTCAATAAATGGACATTTGTACCATGGTCATAAATTGGAAGTCTCAATAATATAAATATGTCAAATCTCCCCCTATTCTACTCAATATCCTTGTGATTATTGTTGGTGGTGGTGATGATGAATTTAGTAAGTTGTTTCTAAAATGTGTATAGAAATACAAAGGGCCAAAAATAGTCAAAGCAACCTTGAAAAAAAAAAAGAACAAGAACTTGTTCTACTAGATCTTAAAACTATAACTCTAAAGTTATTGTGATTAATACAGTATGTTTTTGGTGAAGAGAAAGACAAATGAGAGACCATTGATAGAATCACATACATGGACATTTGATTCAAGAAAGAGGTGAAACTGCAGAGCAGTGAGGTAAGAACAGCCTATTAACAAAAAATTGGCTTGGGATTTTTCTTAAGTAAAAATTGATTTTACTCCTATCACCCCCCAAAAAATCTATTCCAAGTGGATTAAATACCTAAATGTGAAATATAAATTATAAACTTTTATTAGTTAATATTAATAAATAACTTCATGATCCTGGCTTGGTGATGGTTTCTTATTCAGTCACAAAAAGCACTAATCTATAAAGGAAATGTTTGATAAACTAGAGTAATTTAAAATTAATGACTTCTGTTCATTCACAGATACCATAAAAAGGGTGATGAGACAAGCCACAAAATGAAAAAATATTTTCAATACATATAACTGATATTAGTATCCAAAAATAGAAAGAAATTCTACAAATATAAATTTTTAAAAGATAGCCCAATAAAAAGTTGGGGGAGTAGACGTGGCTCAAGTGGTTGGGTGCTCGCTTCCCACATGGGAGGTCCTGGGTTCAGTTCCCGGTGCATCCTGAAAAAACAAACAAAAAACAACAAGCAAAACAAACAAAAAAACCAACTCAGGGAGGCTGATGTAGCTTAGGGATTGAGTGCCAGC
>JAQZBX010054624.1:0-18591 GCA_029593785.1 Cabassous unicinctus
AAAAAAAAAAAAAAAAGTAATTTATTGGTGTGACCTTCATTGGCACTCCCAAGGATATAAGGGAGGGCATTTACAGACTGCTTTAGAAATTGCTGTTTTTGGTCAGAAATGTTCTCCTTTTCATTTCTTTCCATATAATTTGTAATTTCAGTTACCTAGAAAGTAATGAGAAAAAAATATTTCCTTTCCAGCCCATCATGCACTACCTAAAGCTGTAGTTAGAACAAAATTTATAGCCTTAAATACCTTATTTTAAAAGGATGGAAAATAAGTGAATAATACTTTAAGAAGTTAGGAAAGAACAACAGAATGAGAAAAGGTAGGTTAAGATTAAGTAGAAACAGAAATACAGAAAGAACAAGTAAAAAGGTGATTCTTTGAAGAGACCAATAAAGTAGTTAGATAAATCCCCTTGAAAGCCTTATTCAGAAATAGAAAACAAATATGGCAGATATGACAAAGACTTAGAAGAGATTAAAAGAAGTATGTAGGAATGTGATATCTACCTGTGTGGGGATTTAAACTTACATACATAAAACTTTTGATCTAGCAGTACCACTTTTGAGATTCTACCCTATAGGAAGAAAAATCATTAGTGTGTATGGAGAAATGTACATAAATTTATTGTATCATTGTTATAGCAAAACAAAAATTTCTGGGATAATAATCTGAATGTTCATTAATTGGCAAATGTTTGAATAAATCATAGTATGTTTATACAATGGTGTATTATGCCATTGTTAAAAAAGGATGAACAGTTGACCTGGGAGATGGCTAATTATTGAAGTCTTTTAATGAAAAATAAATTACAAAGAAATACATACTGCTGTGATCGCACACAATTACCAAACCTCTGCTTCTCTGTCCCCATCACCATAGATTCATGTGTTTAAGAACACTGTGAGGGGGAAGGCAGAGGAGAACTGTTAACTTTTTATCTTTATCTGTATCTTTTTATTGTCTCAAGAGTTGCAGTAATCACATCAATGACTTAGTTTTTCTGAAGGAATTTAATATAAATGTTGAAAAATCAGCTGTGACCACACTGCTCATAAACAAAAATTTTCAGTTTTTGCGTGGTCCCTGGTAGTTTTTATGTGTACTTAAGTGTATTTAGGTTTTTGTTCTTGTGGGTAGGGTTCCTGTCAATGTGTTTGAGCGTGATAGTTTTATTTTTCATTTTAATTCTTTCTTAGGGTAGTTTCTTTGGAGTGGGGTTGCTTGAGCAAGGGGTAAGAGAATTTTTACAGCTCTTGGCATATTTTTGCCAAGATAGAATTGTGGTTAGGATTAAAAATAGTTTCCATGTTTGATGCAAAAGTGTTTGAGGGCTTAAATATACTTTCACTGTGTATTTTCTTCAATTTTATACTGCTATTTCATTTCTTGCCTCTTCTCTAGCCCTCTTTGCCATGCCTTCTTCTCCACTGTTGAATAGACAGTGTGGTATAGTGCTAGGAACAGTATACTGTGAGTGCAGTGATCTGACTTCCATTCCCAGGTCAGCCATTAAACATACTTTCAGAACTTGGCCAAGACATTTGATTGTCAGTTTTCTCATCCAAAAATACAGTTTATATCAGGTGATCTCTAGGGTTCATTCCAGCTCCAACTTGTGTGATTTTATTTATCTTTTGGCTATAAGAAGCCTTGAAAGGGTTATTTCCCTGCCACCAAATAGGACTGTACCTAATCAAGCCATCCTAGAAAATTTATTTTCTGTTACATACATATATCAATCTCTAGGAAATATTTTATAGCTTCCCTTAGAATGCTTAAAGATTCAATCCCTTCTGCATAAGAAGAACACTTATTAGTGTTCTTTGAGTAGCCATTTATTTTAGAAGAATACTTCTTAACCTTTTTTTGGATTGCATTATCCCTTTTAGAATTCCGGTGAAGCCTAGGTCCTCTCCTCAGGGCAAATGCTGATGTCCAGATACTTGCAAATCTTTGTATACAATTTTAGATTAAGAACCCAGGCTTGATAGAGACAATAGAACCAGAGTAGAGAGCCAAGAGATAGATAAAAAGAATATTGAAAGTTGGTATAGGGCGAAAGTAGTATACCATATAAGTGGAGAAATTGTTCAAGAATGATTTAGAAAAAGGCAAAAAAGAAAACTGACCCCTGCCTCACATACTATATACAAGAATACTTGCTAAATGGATTAAAGATCTCAATGTGAAAAAACACACTTTGGAGACTTTTAGAAGAACATACAAGAAAATTTTCTTTATGGGGTAGAGGATTTCTTAAAGCCATAAACACAAATGGATTTGACTATTTTAAAATAAAAACTTTTAAACATCAAAATATATCAAATAAACATAAACCACAAAGTACAGATTTGAAGATTTTAACACATATAACTGGATTTTTATCCAAAAAATATACTTTTATGTGTCAATACAAAAATAAATTTCAATAGAAAAATGGGCAAAGGATACAAATAGATAGGTATTCTTTGCTATTCAAACTCAGGAATGAAGTAGCTTTGAATAGCATATTGTCCCTCACTATCCAAAATTGATTGAAAAATACTGGTTGTAAAAAGATACACACAATATGGTATCATTTATATAAAATTTAAAAACATACAAACATTTACAGAATTCCAGCTTAAATTTGGAAAAATTGGGAATAACTTAAAGTTTTTTTCAACGTTTTGTTATGGAAAATTTCATACAAACAAAAGAATGAGATGAACCCTCATGAATCCATCACCTGTCTTCAACAGTTATCAACATGTAGTCTTGTCTTATTTATACTCCCTTATACCCCAAGCTTATTTTGAATAAATATAGCATCATTTTATCTGTAAAATAAGAAAACAAAAGCTTGAGAATGTATTTTTAAATGAACCTGATCTAAAAATACATAGATATAAAACCATGCCACATTATCCTATCTTATTAAAAAAATTGACCATTATTCCTTGATATCAAGTATCTGGTAGAGTCCAAAATTCCCTGATTGTCTCATAAATGGAAAACAAGTTATCTCTAATTCATGATTGAGAGAACAGGACGACTTCTGCCTCTTTTTTTTCCCCTCTTCAAGACATTTGCTGCTTTCCAGAGGAATTTAGGTAACTAACAGTCAGGGACCAAAAGAGACAATGTCTGTAGGATGCCACCCACTTTTTGTGTTCTCTTCCACAGATACAGTTGGTCCCACCTGGACAGATCCAGATCCAGGGTGGGCAGGCTGTGCAGGTGCAGGGCCAGCAAGGCCAGACCCAGCAGATCATCATCCAGCAGCCCCAGACAGCCGTCACTGCTGGCCAGACCCAGGTAATTCCACTAGTTCTGTAACACGAGTGCAGCTGACTTGGAAGGGTCAGGTAACTGAGTTAAATATTTCATATATAGTAAAATTGGGTAAGAAGACCATCAAAAGATGATTTTTTTTTTTAAGGATAAAGGACTACATGGTCCTTTTCTTTGTGGGCATCTTTGGAGTCTATTAAATTGTGTCATGATTTATTTCCTGCAGACACAGCAACAGATTGCTGTCCAGGGTCAGCAAGTGGCACAGACTGCTGAAGGGCAGACCATTGTTTATCAGCCAGTTAATGCAGACGGCACCATTCTCCAGCAAGGTAAGTGAGTCCTTAAGTCTCTGTGGGACTTCTAGGGACATTTTCTTTGGTCCCTTGAGCAATTTACTGCTTCAAATATGTAGCTCCATGACATGTTTTTTGGATAAAAACAATATTCCTCTAGGTTTCCATTGGTCGTTGGTTCCTTGTCACCAATACATAAACAGCACTGATTTCATTTATAGGAGTTTTTCTTGTAGTAGTTGTTAAAATGATTCGTCCTATGGATTATGTTACCTTTTAATGCTCTTGGGAAGAAATGTTTCTAAATAGAAGATTGGAAATATAAGATTTCTTTGGTAGAGGCAGAAAATGGTCAGAAATCAAGTTATATTTATTTTTATGGATCATTCCATTATAAGTTTATTCAAAAAAAGCATTATGTACCTACTGTTTACATAGCACTTTATTAAGAGTTCTCAATCCTCAAAGAGCCTCGGGGCTTCTAGTTGTAGGAGACATACATGTGAACAAATAAGTACAATGCAGGGCTCTTACAGAAGCATGTTCTAGGTACAGGTTATACATAAAGGAAAGATGAAATCTTAGCTTGTGGGGAGGAGAATGGACTTCAGGAGAGGAGGAGGTGCTAGAACTGAATTTGAGGGCTTTGGGAGACATTTATCAAATAGATAAACCTAGGAAGGCCATCTGCTCACATTTCAGTTAAGTTTTCATTATTAAAGGTTTGGTTTCAGATTAAAATTTTCTAGAATACAAGATCCAAATTGTGCAATAACTGTGTTTTCATATGATTCAGAAGGGGGCCAGACACTGGTGAACAATAAATCCTCAAAAGCAACTTAGGAATTTTGAGGAGAGACTTTGTGGTATGTTTTGGTAATTTATGACATCTATTGATAGTTTGGGGACTTGGGATGCTTGGTTTAACTTTAATTTTCAGTCCTACAGCTGATTCATTGTCAATTTGGGATAAACAAGTTAAAATTTTGTAAAATATCCATCATGAAGGAGATTGTTCATATGGATAAGATCAGTAGGTATAAGCCATAGTCATGATGACCCATAGAAAGGGAGGCCTCCAAACTTTCTCACCTCTGTTTTAAAACTATTAATGGAATACCCAGGAAAGTATCCACTTGAAGGAGTTACTTGGAACTGGGTCCCAGGCAGTTTATAGAATTTCAAAGATTGTGATTCTTTGGATATATACAGCAAATCAGGCAGAGAGTAAAAGACAGACTTTTTTCCTGACTCCTGCTTCTTGGTATGTTTTTCCAGGGTGAGTGAGTGTATGCCAGATAGAAGAGGGACTAACTGTGTTCCCATCTTTCTGTGTGCCTGTTTTTTGTTTGTTTTATGTTTTATTTTCTTAAAGTTACAGTCCCTGTTTCAGGCATGATCACCATCCCAGCCGCCAGTTTGGCAGGAGCACAGATTGTTCAGACTGGAGCCAATACCAACACAACCAGCAGTGGACAAGGGACTGTCACTGTAACACTACCAGTGGCAGGCAATGTGGTCAATTCAGGAGGGATGGTCATGGTAAGAAAATTGGTTCTTTGGTTCTTTAACTCTCTGTTCTCCTTTGTGATTTAGTTTTCTATATATATCTCTTTGTCTTTGAAAGTACCTTAAAATTGCAATTTGATGTTTCTCTTCTTATTAAACTTCTTTATAATCTTGATCTGGAGTTGAGAGTCTGAAGGCACTTTTACAGAGATCTTCTTTAGCAATAAACATTACGATGCAGCATAGTTCATTCTGAGCACCTATGGTGTGCAGGGGACTATTTTAGGTGCTGGAGATATAATAGTGACTAAACGAATGTAAATAACTGGTTTTGTGTAATCTTACTCAGAATTCAAATAATGAAGGTAGGGATAGGGTACTGATCTTTGTTAAGTGAAAAATATATTGCCCGTGGTGGATGACACAAGAAATGAGCTCAAAAGGGAAGGAGAATTGGGTCGTGTGAGTGAAAGCTAAATCCTCATATGTCAAAATAGAGGATGTCAGTTGTCCAGGGTTTTGGGCCCAGAAATTTGCATTTAACTAAATGTCCTCTGAAAACGGTTCGTAGTGTTCAGAAGAAAATAGACTTACAGGGACTAAGAAACAATTCCCTACATCCATACTTCATTCCACTAATAAGCTCTGGTTTCCTCTTCATGCAGATGGTGCCTGGGGCTGGCTCTGTGCCTGCTATCCAAAGAATCCCTCTACCCGGGGCTGAGATGCTCGAAGAAGAGCCTCTCTATGTGAATGCCAAGCAGTACCACCGTATACTTAAGAGGAGGCAAGCCCGGGCTAAACTAGAAGCAGAAGGGAAAATTCCAAAGGAAAGAAGGGTATGTATAACATTGGAAAGGATATAGGAAGAGAACAGCTGGGCACTACTTTTGAAATTATCTTTTATGTGGTTTGTTTCTTTGAGAATTTATTAGTTAGCTCTTAGCTTTTAAGAGTAGGCATTTGTTATTGCTATATGCACGTGAAACTATAATTTAAAAAAAAGTAGTAGTGACCTAAACAAGATTTTATTTTAATCTCACATAAATGAAGTCCAGAGATAAATTGTCCCAGGCTGGTAGTAAAGCCCCACAGCCCACAAGACCCATTCTCCTACTGTCTTAGTGCTCCTAATATTCTTAGCCTGCTATTCATAGTCCAAGATGGCTGCTTGAGCAGAAGGAACAAGAAAGGCATACTCTCTTTCAAGGAAATTTCAAGTTCCATACACCCATCCCACTTGTATCTCATTAGCCAGAATTCAATCACATAGCTGCACTTACCCTGCAAGTCTAGGAATTGCACCCATTTACCTAACTAAAATGTGTTTCTGTTAGTAAAGCAGGAGAGAATGGATATTGGGAGTTAGGTAGCAATCTCTGCTGTACTGTTTGAAAACCAGTTTTTAAATTCATTTACCACTCAAATTCTTAAAATAAATATATATGGTTAATTTCTAGCATATTTTTCCAAAACTTTTTGTAGATTCAGAGTCATAATTACCCCTGTGGATCACAGCTGTCCTAAACTTTTGAGGATGGAATTTGTATATTAGAGAACTATTTTAGTCTGCTGGGTTGTTGAAAGCAATATAACCAGAAATGGGTTGGCTTTTACAATGGGAGTTTATTAGCTTACAGGCTTACAGTTCCAAGGCTGAGAAAAATGTCCAAATCAAGGCATCATCAGGCTATACTTTCTTCTCAAAGACTGGTTGCTGGCCATCGTGGATTCCTCTGTCACACAGAAAGGCACATGGCGGCACCTGCTGGTCTCTCCCTCCTCATTGCTTCAGCTTCCTGCTTCTGTGGCTTTCTTTGTCTGAATTTCATTCTCTTATAAAGGACTCCAGTAAGAGGATTAAGACCCACCCTGAATCATGCATTAAATGAAGTAATCTAATCAAAGGACCCTTCCCTGAAGTAACCTCATCAACAGGCCCTATTTAAAATAGGTTTACATCCTCAGCAGTGGACTAGCTTTATAAACATACTTTTCTGGGGTCCATATACCTTCAAATCTTCACAATAACTATGCGGTTCTGGCTAATCGTTAATGGTTTTATTTCTTTTGTTTTAGAAATACCTGCATGAGTCTAGGCACCGTCATGCCATGGCACGAAAGCGTGGTGAAGGTGGACGATTTTTCTCTCCAAAGGAAAAGGATAGTCCGCATATGCAGGTAAAAAGGCTTATACCTTTTCACTCTTCTCTTCATTGCCTTGTCTTTTCTTGGGTTGAATACTTCAGCAGTGTCTTGCTCTTTCACATTTGAACTAATCACATTTTCTAAATTGGGTGCAAAATTGTGTCTCTTAGATTCTCTTTGGTCTTAAAAGCACTAAAGATGCTCTCCAGGGGCCTGCCTTCCTTCCTTGTCTACTTTGCAAGTTATTACTATAATACCATCTTGAAATTCACCTTTTCTTCATTTTTAAGGAAGCACAAGGTTTTTTTTCTTCACTGAATCTTTCTTTACAGATGAAGAATCTGAGGTTTAGAATAATTTGCCTCAGGCAAAATGGTGCAACTGAGATTCAGACCCAGGCAGCTTAATTCCAAACTCCATTCTGTTAATGACTATACTATTCTGTCTCTTACATCTAATTCTGCTTATTTTATCTTATAGGTATTTCAGTATATCCAAAATAGAACTTTTGATTTTTACCCCCTAAACCAGTCTTCACACATGTCAACAAGTGACACAACTATCCACTCAATTACTGAAGCTAGACTTGTCCTATTCCTAAAGAAGTAAATTATAACTTCAGTCAGTCTACTTTTTTTCCCCTTCTCTGCTGTGAGCCTAGTATAAGCCTCTATCTTTTGCTTGGTTTAATATAACAGCTGCCTAACTGGTCTCCCTTCTCCACTCTTTTTCCCTTCTGTTCCATTCTATACCTCTTAGTGTGATCTTTTAAAAATATATATTAGATCACATCACTGTCCTTCTTAAATCATCTCCCTGCCCTTTCCCATTTACTCTAAGACTAAAATCCAAAGTGTTTACCATAGCCAACAAGGCCCTACACAATCCAGCTCCTGCCTACCTGTAACTTTATTTCCTTCTACCCTTGGTCATGTTGTTTTTCTGTCCATCTCCTGCCACAGGACCTTTTTTTCCTTATAATTTCTACCCTGCAAAGCACTTCAGTCTTTTATTTTATTTTATTGTTTTATGACTGTCTCCTTATCTTTTATGCCTTGATTTAATTAAATCCTCATGAATGACCAGTCCTAACCCACCCTGTCTAGAGTAGGTCTCTTTTATCCCCTTATTTCCTCACAATATCTTCCTTTTCTTTACAGTAGATTAATAATCTAATTGTTTAATTTATTTACTTGTTCACTGGTTGTCTCCACTAGACTATAAGTTCTGTAGAGGGTAGAGGTTTGTTTAGTTTTGCATTATATTTTAAGCACTTAGCATAGTGCTTTATACATAATAGGTATGCAGTAAATATTTGTTGGATAAATGTGTTCCTTCCATTTACACATCCCGCCTGCACTATTGCGGTATCCTTCAAACTTATCTCCAGTCTCATAATTCTTATGCACTACTACTGCCCAGATAGTCTTTGTAAGATAGTATGGTCTTTTTTTAAAAATACATCTTAATTCCTTTGTTTCTTATTATATTGAATTTCAAAACTATTTCTGTACAATGCCTAAGCAACTTTGTCTCATCACCCTCCTTGACAATTAAACTAGATTTCCTGTGTCCCTACACATGAGCACTACTCCTCCCTCAGTGTTCCTGCTATTCCTCACCTGTGATCTGAGAGTTCCTCCTCCTTCCTTGTTATTTATTCATGCAGTGTATGGATGTGGAATGCCAGCTGTTGGGGGACTTTGTGCCCAAAATTCTAATTGTAACTGCTAAATAATATGTTCTTAACCTCTGTTAGCCTCAGGTTTGTCTTCCGTAAAGTGGGGTCCTATTAGATACTTCACAAGAATGTTGTGAGGATTTCTTGCAGTAATCCACATTAAGCTCCTACTTAGTAGCACAGTAACTAGCACATGGTGAGCACTCAGTAAATGCTGGCTGTTCATCTTGTTCATTGTTCAAGACCCAGCCCCAGTCCTTCCCATCTCCATAAATCTTTCAGCTTTTTCTCTGAACTCACCAGTTGAGGCTTCAGAGCCTTGGTGTGGGGAATTGAAGGTGATTATGATCAAATGTTGGAAAAAGCCTCCAAAGACTGATCCTTGTCTTAACACTACATGTATCAAGTATGAGGCAGTAGACAGGGTTTAGTGAAAAGAAGATTGAATGACAGCCACGAGATTCGGGCTCCTGACTAGCTTTTTTACTCTTATCACTTTACTAACCAGGCTTCAGGTTTATCTACAAAATAACTACATTTCAAATAAGTAAATTGTATAATGTTCTTTCCAACTCTGTTAAGTGTTCAGCATTTAAATGCGATGATCAGAAAATGATGACACAAAAATATAGCATGACATGGTTTCTCTGGGTCTTTTTCTTTTAGTCCCCTGAATACTCTAAAACCTTAAGAGTGGAACACATGACAGATTACTTAGGAAAAAGATATGCAATCAGCTTTGGAATATTTGGTAATGGAATGCTGGGTCAGACTTTAATCCTTTTAAGAACAAAGTTTATATATAGTTTTTTCTTTCCTAATGTAGGCTCAAACTCTTTTAAACCATCTATTCAGACTTAGACACTTTACCGGCATTTGTTTTACTTGACAACGTTGTGTGTTCCATTGATGATAAATAGTGAGAGTCAGGAGTTCCCTGTTGCTTTGACAAAGGACTTTAATCATTATTACACTTTATTTGACTCTAGGATCCAAACCAAGGAGATGAAGAAGCAATGACACAGATCATCCGAGTGTCCTAACCCCAGGGGGAGCTGATCAAGGTCATGTTCCTTGCCACTATTTCCCACTGTTCCAGGAAATTGATCATCTCTTTCAATGGGACGCTCGTGATCACATTCTGCCCTTTTATACAGGACAGAAACCACTTAGTTTTTAATAAGTGGCTCAGTATTATAATTGAAGCAATGTCTGGCAAATTGAAGTTGCAAGTCTTTGTCTCACCTTTTTAGTCAGGACCTATTTCAGACTGTTGATGACATTGACATTTCATGGATTAGGATGATGCAAGGGACCCATGCCAGCCCAGCAGTACCACACACAGCACTTACGTTGACTGATGAAGCCGGCCATCCATCTCAGCAGGGGACAGCCACCTTCTCAACTGAAACTGAAACTTCAATTGTTGAAGCCACAGCCCACTCCTTCCCACAGGAATTTGGTTAGACAGCATCCATCCCTCTGGTGGGGGATTCAGTCTGACTGAATGGACACTTTGTATATAGAAATGGCTTCCTGACAGGAAAGTTCCATCTTGTGATATGGAAACAATAAATTCTCTGAGACACATTGATCTACTCTGTGGTAATAAAAGAAACTCGGTCTGCCCAGATGGTAGGTTGGTATTTTTGGACTCAGGCCAAGAAAAAGTTAACTCTGGGGATAGAATGCTGAAAGACTCACGAAAAATATATATTGCTGAATTTCTTTTCTTTTTTCTTTTTTCTTTTTTTTTTTTTTAATAGCTTTGGCAAGTTCTGCTTGTCCCTCTGAGAGGTGATCTGGACCACAGTTTTTGCTGTGGCTACTTTTAAGACAATTTAGAGGGTATTGGACATTGAAACTGCCTTTCCTAAGTAGAGAACAAAACTACTCAAAAACTTCTGTGCTGAAGTGCTGAGGACATTTGTAGTAACTCCTAAACAGAGAACAAAACTAGAGATTTTCAGTCACAGTCTTTGTGACAGCATTTGGTGACTAGAGGGGTACATGTGTGTTTCAGCCTAGGAGAAGGAGAGAGAAAGAGTAGTATATACACCCATGTGTTGTCATATAACATGATTCTCCAGTGGATGCCTGGGATGGATCGTTAAGATGAAGAGAATAATTTACATTCACACTAAACCCTTTTAACAAGTTTGGAAAGGGAAAAGTCAGAGATTTGGTTCTTGACAGTTTCTGGAAATCACTGTTCAATCAAGCTGTCCTGGACATACTCCACGTGCCTGCTAGAGTTTGTGGCGGCTGTTGGCTTCACTCCTGCAGCACTTTGTGCTGGCCTCAGAGAACGAACATTCTCATTCTTCCAATGGCAGCTGATTCTTTGGTGCCAGTTTCCATTTGTTTTCCCTTTTTCTCCATAGCCTTGTGCAGAAAGATTTTCACACTGGCACCTGCACTGGTGGAATAAACTGCAGACTGGAAATAGAAATGCCTACAGGGTCAGGAGCTCAGTCACAGTTCCCAGAATGGGTTGTGCCTCAGAAGTCTATTTCTTTTCTAGATGTTGAACCCTGGGAAAACTAAGATAAGCAGAGAGTTGCTGCCTTCTCTGGAATAAAGAAGGAAAGTAAACTCGAATCTGAAGAAATTTGGCATTAATTTAATACCAAGAGTAAAGACTGTCTCTTTTTTCTTTGACTTCACTCTTAATTGTATCAAGAGGGAAAAGAAATTAAACCCTCTTTAAAAAATGTCACAAAGGGAGATTCTTGTAATGGTAGAAATAGAGGTACAAAATATGCAACTGAAGAAGTAGGAAGTGAAATATCTTGGTAATCACTAGAACCTGGTAGTCCGTGCTGGCTTCCAGGTGTCAGGAGGAAACTTTTGGCTCTTTCCTGAGTTTCTGATAGTAACTTTATTCAGTAAGCCCCAGCTTTTTCAGATGATGAGTTACTGAAAATGAGGAATTTTATCTCTTGGTTAGTTTAGGAGTCTTTCAGATGGAAAGTTCAGAAAGAAATTCCTCAGACCTAACTAGTGCTTAAGCCACCAACAGTTCTAAAACGCTATTTATTTGTGTCTATGATTTTGTACATAGTAATACCAACTTCATATTGTTGCTGAAATTTTGTTTTTGTGTGTGTGTTTTGAGTTTTGTTTGAAATGAAATGCTTCAGTTGTCATTTTGCCATTGCATTTCAGATAGCTGATGACTCTTATTGTGGTCATCTTGTCACACCTTAATAGCCCACAAAGTGGGGGTTTGAAGTTTGGGTTTTTTCACTTGTTACTAGAAGTTCATTTACTCATTTGTCCTTGTGACCTTAGTGATGACTTGACAAATGCAGAAAGAGTGAATGGATGAATAATTGGTTTAATACATAGTATTTCGCATCTTGCGTTCTTTTTTTTTTACAGGATAATTGTAAATGTATATATTTTTAATTGCACTGGTACATTGAAATGTCAGTGTGAATACCACTGGACCAACAGCATTTTCTGGCTATTGGGTGCCTGATAATAATGTCTTGATTTTCCTTTGGGACTCAACTATATAGAAGATTTTTCTCCCAGCAGTAGGGAGTACAGATGATCAATCACTGATGTCATTACAATTGTTATTTTTTAAAATAAATTTATAAAAATATGAAAATTAAGTGACTTGACTTTTGAGGAGTCTACATCTGCTCGGTTTCAGTGTGTCCAAATGTTCAAATTGTAGTCCCTGTAGACAAACGTGATCTTTGTGGGCAGAGTGTCAAACTTTAGTTTTGAGGCTTTTTAGCTGTATATCTCCCCTTAAACTCTTTTTCTTCCCTTTGTGGCCCTCCCACCTTGCTGAGAAGATATTTTCCATCACCTGTGTGCTGATTTTAACATTTGGGCTTACTACTAGAAGAATGTGATTAAGTAATTCCATGGGTGAAAATGAGCCCTTTCCTTTAGCTATCACCAAAATGACCTCGGTTTTATCTTCTTTGTAGACCCAAACATAGTGGAGACATAATTTTTAGAGTTAGATTTTATTTTCGCAGAAAACAAACATTTTCTGGTTGTTAAAAGATCCACAACAGGCTTATACTTTTTATTATCTTGTGGTCTCCACGAATCTGAGGCAACTGCTGGAGTCAGCAGTCTCCAATGTGTCATCACACAAAACGCACAGAAGCAAGAGCTAGAGAAAGAACAGCAAAAAAAAAAAAAAAAAAAAAAAAAGCCCCCGGGAGAGAAGTCTCATGGGATGCAATAGAAATAAAACACCGTAACTATTACGGAAAAAGACAGTGTTGAACGGCTTAACGGCCTAGTTTGCTTTAGTCAGATTTGTGCTAATTAAACCTGTCCTTAGTAAATTCAGGGGCGACCCAATTTCTATTCCGTGGTATGGGGAAACGACTACCCTATTGATAATTATCCCAGGTAATCTGCTTTAGGGTAGAAGTTTTCCTCCACGGCCACATTACAAGATTTTTTTTAAGTCAGCCTTACTAGTTAGAACGCGCGCCGCCCTCTCCCCCCAGCTCCCCGGGAAGCCAGGAGTAAATGCTAAAGCCGTGAGAAGCCAGTGCGGCGGACCCTGCGGCCGCTTCCAGTAACACGACCCCCAGGGAAGCCTGCACGGATTGGTTGACGGAAGGGCCTCGCCAGGACCGTCAGTGAGGATTGGCTGCTGCACAGAGGGGCGCTATTTCCGGTAGCTGGGCGGGCAACCCCGTCGCCGCCATGGCGACCGGCGAGCGGGAGGCGGCGCTACCTCTGTGGCCAGTAGAGGCCCGGTTGGCGGCGCTGCTTCCCGACCTGCTGGTCTTCAGGAAGCCCGGGGGATCGGAACCCGAGCTCGCCACAGCCCAGGGCGTCCTGCTTGGCGTCCACGTGACGGGTGAGGGCAAGAGGAGGCGCGATAATCTCCCGACCTGCGGGAACAATGGCCGTTAGCCATTTGCTCCTGGAGGCCGCGGCGGTTTACAGGCCTGGCCTACGGGCTCGTCAAGGCATGGGTTTAACTACTCGCCGCCACCTCCACAGGCACCTGTGGGTCCTCATTCTCAGAGCGTCGGAGACCTTTAGGAATGATCCGGCTTAGCCCTTTCAATTAAGAGAGGGGAAAGGACTTTCCCAGGGCCATATGGCGGGCTTTAAACAAGGATTTCTCCCCAGCTGGAGCATTTTCCAATAAGCGTTCTGCCTCATCCAATTATTTGTTTGCTCAATTGAGTCATTCCTTGGGTCTCTAAGTGGGTGCCCGCCATTGTTCTAGGAGTTAGAGATACAGCACCTACTTTGAGAGTCATTCATATAACAAATATTTCTGGAGTTTATTCAGTGTGTCATGGTTTTGAAGATGAGTGATATAAAGGTGCATGTCCTCAAGTAGCTCACCGTGAGTTCTTCACAACAAAGCTTTAATCCATCCCTCTTGTGAATGGATTCCCAGGCCCTCACTTGGGGAGAAATCCTGTCAGCCCTTGGCCAGGGAGCCTTAACGAAGTGGAGGAAAAGAAAGCAGACTTCAGATGTAAAGGATGCTTGCAGGTGAATCTTCACCACTTGCACCTCTTGGAAACAGAGTGGTCACTGGGAATCTGGATTTCCAGAGACAACAGCAACCAGCCTGGCCTGAGTGCTTTCTAAATAAAACCATGTTAAAGGATAATGGAATTATTCAGCTGGAAGGGATCTGCCTTCTTTACACAGATCTGATTTATGGGTGGAATAGGACTTAGAAGTTTAGGATTTTCAGCTAACATATGGTAATTTTTACTTTTTTGGTCAGGGTTTACAGCATTAATGGACAGGTTCAGTCTGACCTGCAAGTCGGAGCATGACATGGACAAACTGGCCCATATCTTCAGTTATTACATTAGTGACATCGTGGAGCGTGAGTGATCATTGTAGGGGAACAAGGATGTGTGGTGCTGGATTCCTGGGGATTTGTAAGAAAGGGAATCCAGAATATTTTTAAAGGGATCTTAAAAGGTCATTCCTTTAGTAGTACTCATCTTTGGTTTCTTCAGCTTGCCATTAACAAGCTGGATCTTTGCCTGTATCTCCCATTCTCAGTCGTACATCCTGTTGACTGTCCAGAAGGAGAAAAAAAAATTATTTTCTTTGCACATTTGTATTTTATTTCAAAATAACATTCCTCAGGTTATCTCTCCTAATAATGTGCCTCATGTTTGTACATGAGCTATAGTTTTTAAAACACCTTCCCATTCTATTACTGCATTTTGATCCTGTGAGGTAAGAATGGGTGTTTTCTCTATTTTCTGCCCTTGTGGATATTTGCTTAACCTGGAAAACCTCCTTATTTGTGCAGTAAGTATGTTTTCAGTATCTTCTCTATGCCATGCACTATAATAGGTGCAGGGTATTCAAAAACTCACTCTTGAGAAGCTTTCAGTTTAGTTAGGCCTACTCAACAGAAATTGCTCTGCCCCATATTCCTCTCCTATATACATTTTAGAACTTACTTGACATTCCCATCTTTTACTGACAGTGCCCCAAACAGCTACCTCCATCATTCTGAAATTAACCAGAATAATTACTTTCTGGCATCTATCATCCACTTTAGAAACTTGATTATTTGATTTACCGCTTACCTCTGAGGAACAAGTATAAAAGGTCTTTCATTTTTTCCTCAAGTCTGGATTAAAGGAGGACATAGAAATTATGTTTTATGTATGTATTATATACCAGGAACTGCTTGATACTAGAAATACAGAGGAAAAGACAGTATGTGCCCTCCTGGAGTTCTCATCCTAGTGGGAGAGACAGATAATGAATAAGAAAACAAAATAATTATAGATTATACAATTTATGAAGAAAATAAAGAGCATGCAGTGATAAAAATAATAATCATGGGGTGAAGGCGTCTCTGAATTAGGGTGGTTGTAGGAGGCTTCTCTGAGGAGGTATGTTTAATCTGAGACATGAAGGATGAGAGGAATACCTTGTGAACAGCTAGAGGTATAGCATTCCTGGAAGAATACCAAGTATGAAGGTCCTCAGGTAGAAGAAAGTTTGGCATATTTTAGAAACCGGCAGAAGGCCATTGTGGCAAGAGCATAGCTAGCAGGGGAAGAGTGGCTTGAGGTGAAGTTAGAAGAAAGCAGATATAAGATCGTCAAGCTCTGTAGGCCATAGTAAGGAATTTGAGGGTTTTTTGTTGTTGTTGTTGTTCAAAGGGAAATTGTTGAAAGGGATGTTCTCATAGGTGAATGATATAATCTGATGTATAGTTTTTAAAGTTCATTTGACTGCCTTATGGAGATTGGATTCTAGGGGACTGGTGATGGGTAGGTGGTAAGAGAGGAAACCAGAAGAGGCAATTGCAGCAGCCCTGGAGAGACGATGGCGATTTGGTCTATGTAGTAGTTCTCAATCTTAGCTGCAGGTGATAACCACCTGGCAAGCTTTTAAAAATTCTAATGCCTAGGCTTCACAACAGACCAATTAAATTGGTCTCTCTTGGGGCCGACCCAGGTATAAGGATTTTTAAAAGGTTCACAGTCAATTCCAGTGTGCTGCCAAGGTTCAGAACCTTTGGTCTAGAGATATGGCAGTGGAGATGAATTAATTTGAAATATATTTTGTGAGTTCAACAGACAGGAGTTGCTGGTGGATATATTTCAGTGGGAGGCAGTGAGGAAGGGGCTTGCAGGTGTTTTTTCTTTTGTAACTGTATTGATGGTGGCTTTACTTACCAAGATGGGTTTTAGGAAAGAAAAACAAGAGTTCTGTTTTAAATGTATTGCATTTGAGATGCCAATAAGTCATTAAGTGGAGAAGTCAAGTTGTTAGCTATGATTGAGCCTGGAGCTCAGAGAATGAATAGATTTCTGTTAGAGACAAAATATTAATTCATGGCAAATAAATGGTACTTAAAGCTAAGAACTGGTTGAGTTAACATGGGGAGAATGTAGATAAAGAGTCTATACTAAAGCTTGAGAAACTCCAGGGGAGATTATGAAATAACCTGTAAAAGAGACTGTACAGCAGTCAGTGTGGTGTTGCTGAAGCCAAAGGGGTAGTGTCTCTAGAAGAAGGCAGCAGTCAGCTAGGTTGAAAATAGGAGATGTCAGGCACATTGAGACCAGAAAAATATTCTTGACTTTGGCAAGATGAGTGCTACTGATGATCTTAATAATTTTAGGGAAGTGGTTGAAATAGAAGTCAGATTGTAGTGAGCTGAGAACAGAATGCTAGAGAAAAAATTTAAAAGAGTGGATGGGAGGTGAGGAAAAAGGAGTATATAGACAACTCTTAAGTTTTGCTGTGAATGTAGGAGAAACACAGTGTTAAGAGCTAGAGAAGGTAAAGTCAGGAGTATGTAGGTTATTTTTGGGGTGTGTGTGTGTGTGTGTGTGTGTATTTAAAGATGCTGATGGGAATGATCCAGTAGATAAGAAATGAGGGAGAGAAGTCCTTGAGAAAGTGAGAAGGGATGAGATCCAGAGCACGAATAGCGGGATGGCTTTGAAGGAAGTAGAAGTACTTCCATTTTATCTGGAAGGGAGAAAATGGGTATATACAGATGGATTTGGGGAGAAGGTTGGGGAAGGAATTCGGAACCTAAGCCTTGGAGCAAACAAATAGATCAGAAAAGATATGAGGAAAAATTGACTAGGCCATTCTTTTGCTCATACATGTTTCTGTCATGATCTGACAAATCTGATTTTGACTCATTTTCCTCTTTCTCCCTACTTGATTTCAGATGTACTCTGTTTTGGAGGAGATATCCTTAATATCACAGGTATTTTTCAGTTTTTCTGAATGTTTAAAGGACTGTGAGGAAGACTATATTTAGGTGGAATTTGGCATATTTGCTTACTCAGCATTGTTTAATCATTGTTTGATCAGAATACAAAGATGAAGACTACACAGTCTTTGCCTCAAAGGATCTCCCAGTCTAAAGGAAAAGACATGTCTATATTAAGCTCACATATGCTTTACATTACCTTTATATTGAAGGACAGGAAAATAAATGCCTGTAGAAGCATTCTTGGGAAAACTGAAAAGAAACTTGGTCATTAAAAACAGAAGCTAAGTGTGAGACTAGGAGGTGTCATGCAACTCCTATCTGGTTAACTCTTGGGATCGTCAATGGCTACAATGCCCCGGAGTTGGCCTGTGTTCTCAAATGAACTTAATTGAAGCAGCCATAAAATTAGACTTGAACTTGGACCTACATTTTTTAACCTCTTTGCTAGTACTCTCCCCCTTTGTTTTAGTATTCCTGGTGTAGTAAAGATTACCAAAAATACCCTTTAACCTTGGGAACATTTCAAACTTCCACCTACTCATGTTTTTATATGTGGCATGGTTTTGGGGATTTAAGGCAGTATTTTAACCTAGCATAATTCATAGGGTCAAGAACCTTGCCTGTCCTGCATGATAATCCATACTGGATCTTCTGCATTATTGGGGTCTTTGCCCTGAGCTAAGTGAGTCTAGGTATTTGATCCCTGTCAGCCTATCTTGTGTCTCTGCAGGAAATGTGCTCCTGGCCCTCTGGACAGTGAAAAAGAATCAACTGAGTGACATCATTACCCTGGTGGCAAAATGCAGTCTGGAGATACAGGAGAAGTTTGGGATTTACCATACCAGAGAAGGCCAAGACCTACAGCTAAAGATAGGTAGTAGTTCCTAAAAGAGTGATCCAGTTGAAAAAAAAACAGTATAAAAATTTCAAAAGATAAACAACAGCACAGCATTGTG
>JAQZBX010054625.1:0-18602 GCA_029593785.1 Cabassous unicinctus
TTTATCAAGAGTAATGTGTATATGTTTATATACAAGTATACATATGTGTGCATATTCATAAATGTCTATGTGTAATATGTTAAATATTTATCCCCTACTAATTTTCACCAATGCTGGATTATAAACTCTTTAACACAGAAACAATGCTGTGCTCATCTCTCTATCCCCTGCAATGCCTACACTAGTGCCCTGCATGTAGTACATAATAAATAAATTTTGGTTAAATTGGGAGAAAAAGAGTAAAATGAAACTAAAGAAAAAGCGATAAAGCTGCAAAATTAATGTATTTTTGGGGATTTTCCCCAAATTCAGAACCTTGCCATTTCTTTGAACACAGTGTACAGTTCTACTTTGCCCTTGGGTGAGAATTTATAGATGAAGGTCTTCTATGCCCTTGGAAGTCATTTGCTCATTTCCTGGGCAATTCTGATGCAAGTACAACCGACAAAGAATATGGAAGGCCCTTTTGGACCTGAGGTATGCCAAGGTCACATTTCCTCTAGCACAAACCTTGGAAACCATAGACCTTGGGAGACCCAATGATCTGATGTTTATTTGGTTAGCTACATTCCAGCCCATATTGTACTGCAGATGAGCTAAAAATCTGAGCAAAAAAAAGAGATAAAACCTGAAAAAATAATATTGATGCCTAGAATTTTTTGGTACAGTGCAAGTGCTTGCTATTGCTTCTAGTTATTACCTGTGAGGATGAAATACCTGCATTTGGAAAGTTCCATGAAATAGTAGATTTGGTGTATAGTTGTAGACTTTGAACTCATTTGTATCTAAAGAGTATTAATCACACTTTTGAAACCCATCCTATTTCAGATTTATCATTTGTATTTTTGGAGCTAATGTACCTGAAAGGGACATTAAATATTGATCATTCTAAGCCTCTCATTTTAGATTTGATGACCGCTAATTCAAAGTGATAAAGAGTTTCCCTTTGGAATATTCGTTAAGAAGCAAGAGACGAGGAAGGACTGAATTCTTGCCTTGAAAATAAGAATATACTTGGTCTTTGCTATAGTTTGCTTTTCTGCTTTGGATCTTTTCTTTTCACATTTGGTTGTCTGGTATCACTTTGCTTCAAAGTTAGGTAAGGAATATCTCTTGAAACTCTCCAAAGACTAACACAATTTCAAGACAAATCACTTCACAAGTCTGAAGTTGTTCTAACAGAGCAACACATTGTAGCAACCCTCAGGTATTGCAAACCCTGGAGCAAAAGTTTGAAAATGGCGAATTTGTTTTTTCCCTTAAGAAGGTTCTTGCTCTGAGTATTAACACTTTTTGGAACTGTAGGTTTTGTGGAGACTCGTTGGATTCAAGGGGAAATTAAAAAAAAATCTCAAGAGGCTTTCCAGTCACTTTCTTTGTTCTGTGCGAGAAGTGCTAAATCAACGAAGAGACTGACTAAATTGGAAGGTTGGCTGTTATCATGCTCTGTAAATTTCTGGTAACTATTATCAGAAATATATAATGGATAAATGTCAAAGGTGGTATAGCCTGTCTCCTGAGCTCAAGACCCAAATTTCAGCTGCTGATTAAATTATCCTTTTGATGGAGTGCTGCGCTCCAAGCTTGACATTTCCACGGTATTGAATATCTCCTCTTACACCCAGCTCAGTGCTTCGACCCACTCCCCGTTCTTGAGAACAGTGCCATTGTTTGGCCAGGCTCAACACCTAAAAGATGCTTTTCCTTCTTCCCTTTCAATCAGTCGTCCACTGAGCTCAGCATGTTCTTGCCTTTCAAAAGCTTTGAAACCCTTTGACTTTTGCTTCTGTTTACCCCACCTGGACCTGATTCATGTCATTTCAGCTGTCAAAATAGTATACTAATTTTTCTTCCTGTTTTCTGGCTCTACTCTGTCAAAATACAGCTTTAAAACATTTTCCTTCCTTGCTCTGAAATCTTCAAAGTCTCCCATTGCTATAGGCATTTTTAGCCTGAAATTCAGGGTCAGATTGCTTTTTCAGCCTAGTATCAAATATTCAGATCTGAGCCTTGACAACCCACTGTCCTACCCCCCTTAGAATTTTCAGTCTCAGTGATTTAGCTTGTGCCATTCTGCCAGTCTCTAGCAGGGCCATGAAGTCTGGATGCATAGGCAGTGTTTGGTATATTTGGCTGTGTTAAATGATCGTGTAATGCCTTTATTTGTTGGTCTAGGCTAGTGGAATGTCACCTCAAGTGACTAAAACAGGTTGATACATGACCCAGTTTTTCCAGTGATAAGGGACTCCTGGACTATAATTTCCAGAGCTGGATTAAATAATGTGATCATGTGGAATGGGATGCTGATTTACCAGATTTGAATGAAGCCTCTTGAGTATTTCCATAAGGTACACCTCTAGGCCCAGTGTATGCGGTGAAGAGATACGAATCACAGAACTACATGCAAGGATTGATGAAAATGTGTTAGCATATCACATTATTATAGTTTTCCACAATTCATTGAACTATGCACATTGTTGTAAACAAGTCATGCACTGACATTGAGCGTATCATATATTGTAATAGTCATAAGTGATTTAATATGCATTTTTCATGCTTTCCCAGATATTTGGCCACACTGTAGAATGTTCTTTCTCTCCCTACACATATATCTAGTTTCTTCAATTATTTTTCTATCTCCAAGTTGGCTTCCTCTTGAAATCTTCCCTGGTGGCTCAGTTTGGAATAGCCTGTTGAACTTCCACAGAAATTACAGTTTTGGTTGTGGTGAGAAATTTCCAGTGATTAATTAATAATAAATGTGATGTCTTCCCTCTGAGTTTTCATTATTTTCTTCATTTGTACCCCCAAGCCCCCTCCCCCACTCCCCACGTCAGCTTAGAAAGGTAGACATGAGTCTCCAAATGTTTTCCAGGGGACAGTCATTGTAGAACCACAGAATTTAAAGTGCCAGTTTTGGCATGAAGCCAATTTGCACCTGGAGATTTTTTTTTTTTTTTTTTTCCAGAATCCTGTCCTTTCAGGACAACCCCCCTTCCAATGGCCAAGGTCTCTAGTGAGATGCTTCTCAAACCATCTGTAGTGAAGGACTAGTTATTTATTTAAAAAAATTTTTTTTCCAATCCATTGCAGACTGATAATTTACAAAAGTATAATAAAATTAATTAGTAGAAAATGAAATGATAAAAACAATGATCTTCAAAATATCAAATCCAAATATTTTATCATAAGAATCCACAGTCCTAAATTATCTTGTCAAATTGCTCTGCATGTTTTTAAGTGTTAACTTGCAATTTCTGCATTTCTTTTATTGTGTGCTGGTGTGATAGTTTGAATTATGTAGCCTGAATTAGCCCTTCTGAATATTCGTCTGCATTCCTGTGGGTGTGAAAACATTTGAAGCAGGACCTTTTGAAGATGTTAATTTTAGTTAACATGGGGCCAACTGAAGCAGGGCAAGCCTTGAGACAAAAACATTATAAAGAGGAGAACCTGAGCCAGGGTCGCTGAAAGCCATGGGACGAGCCAGGAGCCGGAACTGGGTGGAACGCAGAACAGAAAGGAGAGGGCGTGGCCATGTGACCAGAGCAGGGCTGTAAGCCAAGGAAACGAGGATCGCGGGGCAGCCTGTACCAGGATGTTATAGACTGGGGAGAAAGCATTGCCTTACTGACACCTCGGTTTTGGACTTCTAGCCTCAATAAATCAATAAATTCCTGTGTTTAAGCCAGTCCATTGTGTAGTATTTGCAATAGTCTGGCAGCAAATAGTACATGGACCAACACCCATTTCTAGACTATACTTGGAATAGTGCTGGTCTAATGAATTTCTGAAATGAAGTGTGGAACTAGGATATTAGAGGTGGCAGAAACCGAGGAAGCTTCCATCCTGGCACCCTTCAACCCCTACACACCTGGACAAGGTGGGACTAATTGAAACGACTAGTTATCTGTCATTGCACTGAGACAGGGATCAAACAAATGCTGCCCCTTTCCATACTCTGCTCCCCACTACATGCAGTTCATTTGATAATCTGAATTAATCTCTTCTTGGGAGATTTATCATAACATGACCTTAATTAATTGTTTTACAATGTATTATTATTTATTATTCCTTGTTTTACCGTACTTCCTATATTAGTCAGCCAAAGGGGTGCTGATGCAAAGTACCAGAAATCTGTTGGCTTTTATAAATGGTATTTATTTGGGGTAGAAGCTTACAGTTACCAGGCCCTAAAGAGTCCAACTCAAGGTACCATAAGAAGTACTTCCTCACCCGAAGTCTGTTGCCACGTGTTGACATAAGATGGCGGGCGATATCGGTGAGGGTTCAGCCTTCCTCTTCCTCTTAAGGCTCTGTGGGCCCAGCTTCTTCCAATCTCAGCTGTAGGCTGGAGGGCTCATTTCTTTCCAGGCTCAGCTGCTCTGTTCTCAAGAAAAGGTCACCTGTAAACTATCAGGCAAATGGCTCATCTCTCTTCCTGGGCCGCAGGGTCCTCTTCCGTGTCTATGGTGCTCCCTTCCTCTGTGTATCTTCTCCATGTATCTACTTCTGTGTAAGAGTCTGTTTTATCAGCCCACCAAGGGCGTGGGGACTCAACCCCACACCCTAATGACATAGTAGAATCAAAGCCCTAATCTTGATTTAATCAAGTAAACGTAAAGCCTTTGAATTTAAACTATTCAAAGGGTATCATGCCCAGAGAAACAGACCAGTATACAAACATTATCAATATCTCTTTTGGGAATTCATAAATAATGTCAAACTGCCACACTTCCTAAAATAGATTTTAAGATTCTTGGGGATTAGACAGAAAATTTTATTTTTCTTTACATTCCCCACATTTTCTAGCACAATGTCTTACATAATTGCCTGTAATCATTTATTTGTTTAGATTTAGCAAAAAATGCCAGCAACTTCTGAAGGATATATAGTAAAGTGTAAATTTTGTCAATAAGCTACAATAGCTCTTACGATTATTTTGGTATTCTGGATTGTCTTTTGCATACTTAGGCTGAGAATATTTATTTACTTAGGCTAACAGAGAAGTGTAAAGAGGGACCCTGACTCTGCTAAATTCAGCTTGTTGCCTTATCTGTAAAGTAGGCCTAGTCACAGCTTTTCTTTTAGTTTATGTTGAATGTTAAATAAAATAGTATTTATAAAGCATCAAAAATATGCATTGCACAGACCCAATAAATATTAATTGTCCTTTCCTTAGCAGTAATGTTTTGAGTTCTTCTCTCATTGCAACTGGTATATGACACAGGATTGTTCATCAGATTGCATTTTTCTTTATGTATTGATTGCATGCACATAATTATAGCTACTCAATGGACAAAATAGCTCTTAAAATATTAATTCTAGCTTTAAAGGAGAGACAGTAGTTAATGAAAATGACACTCAACATTTCCTCACTTTGTTTTTGTTTTCATTTTTAATGCCAGGTTTATGGCACTTTTCTTTTCACCTATATTCCTCAAAGAATTTTGGTTCCCCGAGGAAACCATCTTAAGCAGACACAAATAATAGATTTTTGCCTTTGGGGACAGCCAGGACTGTCGATCAACATCTTCCCTGGAGTATTGCTTCAACGAATTGTTCAGTTGTCTTGCATCATTCATTTAGCCAAGAGCTCAGCATCTTAGGGTATATTTTCCATTACTTACATTTTTAAAGTAAACAATGGAACTTGTATTTTCTCTTTATCCATCTTATGAATTCACAGTTCTAAATCAGAGTGACAGTAGTGAGAAGGGAAATGAGTGGGTTTGTGTTCATTTCTTATCTATATATTTGTTCCTAAGACAAATTGACCAGACCACAAGGTTTAGAAACCCAACTTGTGTTGTTGCCCTTTATTCTACAAGTTCTTTGTTTTTAATTGTCCCTCTTCCGTTTCCCAGTTTAGAGATGTTGTTTTCAAGGCTAGACCATATATAGAAAGGGGCATCTTGGAACAAGATATGACCATACACACATTTATGTGTAGTCTAGGAATTTTTCTTGTTTTAAGTTGCTGAGTCACAGTGTCAATAAGTTTCCCCTCTATCCTAAATGCTGACACCTACTTTTTTCCAAAACTTGTCATTGGCTTGAAGGCCACAAGCCAACTCATTTAGGCTCTGCAACTCCCTCACTCCTCTCATGATTCCTAACTTTAATTCTGAGCCCTTAATTTCTAAAGATTTTCTTATGCTGTAAATTACTTCTTCTTTTGCTTATCACCCATTCATTATTCCTTTGGGATGAGGAAGAAACGTGTTTTTACAGGGTTTGACAAAAGCTAAAAGTTGGGCAAATTGGAGTTTAGCTCTTCATGCATACGCAAGTCTTGGAATCTCAAGATGTTTATTTTCTAAACTGGGAAGCTCATTTTCTCTCTGAATGGGTGGGTGTGTGGGTGGGGGGACTGGTCCACTCCTTTAGGACATTGTACTCCCAAGTATTTACTGAGTACATGCCCTGGTCTGTATATCAGTCACGTTCTGAACTATATTTTAAAACTCATTTACACATTGTACAACAGAACATCGAAGGAAAAGTATGAAGTGGTTTCCTGATACTGTTCTTAACAGACAATGCTTCTAGTACAAACTCTGGATTTGTTTTTCTTTTTTTTGTGTTTTCATTGCTTCATATCAACGTGGCATGGTATGAACATAACTTATTTATGGTACTGTTAACACTTGTGGCTTAGGTAAGATGATGTTTGCCAGGTTCTCCAAAGTAAAGTTATATATGTGTATTTTTTTCTCCTTTCCGTATTCTATTCATTCAAAGCAAATGATTATGGCCAGCCCACATTCAAGGGCAAGAGAATTAAGCACCAACTCCTGGCGGCAAGCAGATCAAATATTTTATGGACATATGTTAAAACCACCAGCGTAATTAATAAATATTTTAAGGGGAGGAACTTTGAGGCTATGCAATTATGCTGTTTCTCCTTAGAGTTTTGCCTGCCATTAGCATTCGTGCGTGGGTTTTGCCTGCAGCAATTATTACCGTGATGTTACAGTCACGATTTCTCTTTCCCTAATTCCTTTTAGATGTATTATTTGCCAGTTCTTCTTTACGGAAGATCCAGTCCTTCTTCTGAATTTATTTATTGCTTCTGTCATATATTAATATCAGCTTGGGCTCCTTCATATTTACTTTTTGTTGCTGGAATAATTCCAGCTTTGGCCACTTAGAAATTTTTCAGGTTGGCCCGTGTACTCTTTTGACATAACTTCGTTCTTTTGTTTGTTTGTTTGCTTTGTTTAAGCACTTCCTCACTTTATATAAGATAATCCATGCTCATTTTCTCTCCCCCCCCAGCCCTATAATCAGTCCTTTATCTAAGAAGCCCTATATCCTTATTATTATTATTATTATAGAATTTGTGTATTTACAGGAAAATCATACATAAAATACAGGGTTCCCATATACCACCCTATTTTTAACAACTTGCATTGGTGTGGGACATTTGTTACAATTGGTGAAAGCACATTGTTACAATTGTACTATTATAGTCCATGGTTTGACTTAGGGTTCACTGTGTTGTGAAGTTCAATGGATTTTTAAAATTTTATTATATTACCATACATGCAACTAGCATTTCCCCTTTTAACCACAGTACGATACATATGTCAGTGGGGTTCATTACACCTAAAACCTTTTGTTGAAGAATGGTGTTTAGAAACAAAGATTGGGGTCTGGGTTTGCTTGTTACTAGTAGGATGTCATTGCTTCTCACCCTGCTTGATGGACTGTGCTAGGGAACAAGCATATTTATGTATACTAACCAAAACGTACACGTAGACACACACATTCATATGTATTTATGCATATGTTAATCTACACATGAGTTCATGCTCATCCGTCTGACTCTGATTCAGTACCACATTCATTCTAGGCTCCCTCCTTGGCATATTTATAACGTCTTTCTCTGACAATGAGAAACATGGCTCCCATTATCCACAATTTTTGTACTTATGTCTTTAATTCTAGACTACACGTAAAGCAGTTTCAGAATTACTAACTCAGACAGTGTTTATGTACAATTCGTTTCATCATTAGCCTTACATTAGTCAGTCAAAACACTATTTCCCAAAGTTACTTAGGTCAGCTCCTTTCCCCCATCCCCAACACTGAGGTTTTGTTACACATTTGTAATGCAGCTAGATTCATGTGTTATAAAATACACTCCATCCTGGGATTCCCTGGCATCTTTGTTGATTTGCTTTTTAACAATTGCATGTAGCAATGTTCACTCTATAACGTATAATTCTATGGCTTATAACAAACTAATATCATGTATCCAGTACCACAAGTAAAGATTCCTTTGTGTGGCTAATTTGTAGTCAACCCTCTCTCCCTCAACTGCTAACAACTACTGATCTGTTTTCTGATTCTAGAGTTTTGCCATTTCTAGAATGTCATATAAATGGACTCGTGCAACATGCACCTTTTTACATCTGGCTTCTTTTAGTTAGCAAAATGCATTTAAGTTGCATTCAAGCTGTTGCATGAATCAATAGGAGTAGGATTGCTAACTCATATGGCAAATGCATGTTTAACTTTATTTGAAACTGCTAAACTGCATTAAAAAGTGTTTTATTTTGCTTCCTCAACAGCAATGACCTTCTTGTTCTGCATCATCACCAGCATTTCATATTGTCATTTTTGCTTGTTTGTTTAACCATTCTAGCAGTGTGTAGTGGTATCTCACTGAGGTTTTTAAGTTGCATTTCCCTGGTAACTAGTGATGTTGAACAACTTCTCATATGCTTATTTGCCATCCATTTATGATCTTTGGTGAAGTATCTGTCCAGATCATTTGCCTATTTTTAAAATGTGGTTGTTTATATCTTATTGTTGAGTTTTAAACGTTCTTCATGTATTCTGCATATAAATCCTTTATCTGAAAATGGATTGCAAATATTTTCTCCTAGACTGTGGCTTATCTTTTAATTATTTTAATAGTGTCTGTCATACAGAGCATAAGTTCTTAATTTTGAGAAAATCCAACAAACATTTTTTTCCTTTTATGCATTATGTATTTGGTGTTATAACTAACAGGGTTTACACAGATGTTGTTTTGCTTTCTTGTAGAAGTTTTGTATTTTCACATTTCAGACTTAAGTCTGCAATTCATTTCTCAATATTTGAATAAGGTATGGCATATGTGTCAGTGTTCACTTTTATTACATGTGAATTTCCAGTTGTTTCATGGCCAGTTGTTGAAAAGGCAATCTTTTTTCCATTGAATGTCTACCTATTTTTTGATAACTAATAAGCAGTCTCTTAACTACACAGTAAATCGTGTGGTTTCCATCCTAAATTTAACTTCTGCCTTAGTGGCATTCACAGACAATACCTATTTTGTTATGGTGTGAATATTTAGAATAGTCCTTCCTGTGTAAAAACCTCCTTCACAAAAAATTTCACTGTGATAATATATGAGAATAAGTATTACATTCAGAATACTAAAGAGTTATCTGTACAGTTTTACTGGGAATATGTATTAATCACTATAATTTTTTGTAAAGATAAGTCTTTTTAAAGTTTTTTCACTTCAGCCTCAACTAAGTTAAAATAAACTGGAAGCATTCTTGGCTTTCCTCCAGAAAAGAATGGATCTAGAAAGTAAAATCCCATCTCAAGTCAAAGAGCCTGACAGATTCATTAAGGGTCAAAGGACTGTAGGATTAGAAATAATAAACCAAAAACCTAAAACAGTCAAAGCTCAAGCAAATGTCTAAAGAGAACACACAAAATTTTTCTCTGTCCGTGATTTGGAAACAGTCAGGGGATGGGATTGGGCCAATACCTGGTGGTCAACAGGACAAGAGACGAATCCAGGTAAAGGTGAAAAGAGAGACTGAGAACGTGGAACAGGTTAAGATCAAAGCTAAGAGGGAATTGACAAGGAAATAGGATAATAAAAATAAGGTGAGCAGAGGCATGGAGGTTGAGTGCATGGAGATGGTGCCCTCTGGGGGTTGTAGTCTTTGTGAACAAAGCCTGTCCAACTTCCCTGTCCTTCTCTCACATTTAATGTATGTGGATTTCTGAGAACAACATTTGGCACGTATTTTAGGGAAAGGATGGGAAAGTCTCAGAAAATTTAGTCTTGTGTTTCTTATTAAGCAATGTAAAGAGTTTATTCATTTATTCATCTATCAGGCATATACTATGAATCTGCTGCTTGAGTTCCTTGTTGAGTGTTTAGGATTCATAAGTATATAAATTTAGTCAATTGAACAGACATTCACAGGACACCTAAAGTGGGCAAGGGATTTGGTAGGCGTTCCCAATCCAATGGAAACAGTAGGTAAGGGAGCAAACAAATGACAGTTCATTTTGACAGGCAACAATAGAAGCCTCTCTATTGTTATCTATAGGTCAGGGAAGGCTTCTGGGAGAAGATGGCATGAATGTTGGTTATTGAGAATATTTTGACAGAGTCCCTTATGTCCATACTCCTGGTGTGGAGAAAGACAGATAACCTAGTACTTATTGTTTAAGTGTCAGCCAATGGGGGTCCCCAGAAACTAAATAGAAATTCAGATGGATGGAGGAAGGAAGGAAGCAAAGAAGGAAAACAGTGGAGAGATTGAAAGGAAATACATCACAATTTGAAAATGATTCATTCTGGGTTACTGGATTGTATAAGATTTAACTCTCTTCTTTATACTTTTCTATGTTTCCCTACTTTTATGCTAAAGTATATACTACTGTTTGATTGGGAAAATATTAAAAATTATTGCTTTAAAGTTTTTCCAAAAGAACAAGAAAAGGCAACAAACTATTTAGAATAACAGAGTGAGAGAGAATTCTTATTTTTAACATGGGAAGCATAGACCATTTCTGGAGGCTAAGGGCAAGAAGGCAATTGGCATTGCAATATTTCTTTAAAAAATAAGCACACACATGGGCATGGATTGTTCTCCTATACATACATGCATGAACTTGACTGCAATTCTTACGCTCAGATTCATTTTCATGATGACATATGGTATTGAAGGAATTATTTTTTTAAGCTATCGAAATGCTTGCAGGGTTAGAGAACATAATTTTGTAGAGTGAAAGAAATAGAAATTGTGAAATCTGTCTTAAATAGCATTAAAATTCCTCTCTAAAGGACTAGAGTCAACTGAGGAAATTAAAAGGAAAAAAAAAAAAAAAAAGTTTTGCATGTGGAGAGCCCTAACCTGGACAAGTTAGGTGGTGTTCTGCAAATCACCTGGAAAACTTTGCAAATCAGGAAGTTTGGAATGCTGTGTCCTTTGGAACAGATATCAGGCTTATGCTCAGTTTCACTTGGTTCCGTCTTCCTTCAGCCTCTTGCTGTATATATGTATTTAAATATAGTGTCTACAACTTTGATGATAAAGAAATTATCTGGCAAGTGAAACTTTTAAGTATCCTTAAGTAGGCCAATGATTTGTGGATCTAGAAGGGGAAAATATATAATGAGGAACCAAGTTTTACTATTTAGGCTACTTTCTCTTGTTTTCATGCAGTCTCCTGCTTTTTTCTTTAGTGAAATTAAGATGTTAATTATTTGTTGCTTTTTTTGTTCTTATTTTATGCTCACAGTATTTGGGAAATAATGCTTCTAGCCCTTTAAGCTCAGCCATAAGTAAAAGCATGGGATGTGTGTAAAATTGAATATAGTAAACTAGGAAATTTTGGGAGAGAAGAGGTGATTACAACAGGCAGATAAAATTATTCAAATACTATGAACAAATACATCTCTTAAAATGTCTTAAAGATGCTGGAAATAACTAATCAAACTGTTGGTAGCTTTTGGGATCCAAAAGATTTATTATTTGAGTTTAAATGCCCTCAATAAAATACGGACTTGTAATGTTGTGAGAATCTGGATCATATTCAATATTTATCATTGAGACTATTGAAAAATTGGAAAACACAAAAATGTATTGAGAAGAAAATAAAAATCTACTGAGATCCTAAAACCACGGTTAATGGTACTGCCTAGTACCTACTGAGCATTCACGTGCCCAGCACTGCATCATTCAGTCTCTATGTATTATCTCATTTAGTCCTTCCAACACTCCATGGGATATGAAGGTACTATTATAACCTCATTTATAATTTAGGAAATGGAAGCACCAAAAAGAAACAGATTGCCCAAGATGAGGCAGTTAAACTGGCATGGAGAATTCAATTCTAGTTTGAAACCCTAGAGAGTGAAAACCCTGGAGAATTGAATTCCAAAGTCTCTATAAATAACCCTTATACTGTATCCCCTGCCAGCCTGCACCATTAACTTCTTTGTGTGCTCCCTTCTAGGTTTCTTTATTCATAACATGCATGTATTTTAGCAAAAGGACTTTGTATGTGTGTGTATGGATATGCATAAATATACACAGTACATAAATATATGGTGTTTTGTTTTAACTTAATGTTTATCCTGAAATCCCTTCTACATTATTAAATATTCTTTGAAAACATAATTTTTAGAGTCTGTAAGTATTCTATCATATGGCTAAACCACAGCTTTTGTAATCATTTTCATTTAGGTATGCATTTGGGTAACTTTACACTTTTGTTAACATCTACCTGCACACCTTGTAGGTTCAATTCCAGACCCCTGCAGTAAAGCACATATCACAATGAATCAAGTCACAAGAATTGTTTGGTTTCCCAGTGCATATAAAAGTTACATTTATACTATACTGTCATCTATTAAGTGTACAATAGCATTATGTCTAAAAAAACAATGTATATACCTTAATTAATATGTGACACAGAGATGAAGTGAGCACACGCTCCTGGAAAAAGGGCTCTGATAGACTTGCTCGAGAAAGGGTTGCTATAAACCTTCAATTTGTGAAAATGCACTGTCTGTGAAGCCCAATTGAGTGAAACACAGTGAAACCAGTTATGCCTGTACATTTCTGAAGTTGCAATCCTTACAGATAGATGTTTGCACACTTCTCTTATATCTTAGTAATTGTTTAGTCAAGAATAAAAACATACCTCAAACTCTTTTGAAAACATTGTCAAATTGTCCTCCAAAATAAGTGTTTATTCCCACTGGCAGCATGTAAAAGTGTATTTCCTAAAAACCCTTGTCACCATTGACACATGTTAAACTCTTTTCAAGTTGATACATTGAAACAGTTTACTGTTCTGATTTAAATACCTTTGATTGCTAATGAAATATTATTTTATAAAGTTATTGGCTGAGACAGAACCTATTTTGTGAATTTCCTCTTCCTGCAGTTTTCTTTTTGTCTTATTTTTCAATGTTTTGTTCATGCTTTCCTTTTTAAATATAAGAACCCTTTGTATATTAATCATGTCCTTTAATTTTTTAATGTAGTTTGGATTTACACAGTTTAAATCATATCAGGCTTTGTTTTCTGTTCTTATGAAATCCAAATATGTTGCAATATTAAATGCACAGTGCTCTGAAGCGTTGGATTATATTTTCAGTGTTCCTAAATTCCCTTTTCTATAATTCATCTCATTCTTCCTTGATGATCTCTTTCTGGCATTACCCCGAAGACTCCTGATTCTAAACCTCTCAGGATCAGTTGCCATGATAATATAGAGATGAAATTGCTAAACGGTCCCGTTTTTCAATGCTGTTTCAATTATACCAGTAATAAAAGGTCTGTGGGGTGACTCAAGGTTTAGCCAGAGGAGACATTTTGCATTAATAAAACCATATATAGTTGCATCTTTGTGATACTGGTTGTTTAGCATCATATCTACACAGCTGATCTTGTTGAGGTCTGTTTAACAATGAAAAGCATTTAATGCTTTCATAATTTATGACTTTCTTTCCAGGGCTTGTGATTCACACTGTCCCAGTTTACTGGCTTCCTTCCTATTTTTAATTCCACCACACACTCCCACCTCCTTAGGTGCTATCCATGTGCCTTTTGAAATCGTTCCTTAAATTTTTAAAATAATTTCCTTTTTTTATGAAGAGGGCACTTCTTTCTTCAAACACATTACCCACATTTGATGAACAAATGACTATACTTGAGTATCCTGTAATTGCCACAGTGATCCAGATACAGGCTCTAAGAATCCAGTTTTTGTGGTTTTCTCTAGTTTTCCAAAAAAAAGTTATCACGATTTATGTGTTCATTCATTCAACAAAAGTTTAAAGAAATTTACAATATAATGAGGGAGAGAAATGTGTGATCCCCCTAAATCAAAATACATATGATTACTTTCATTTTTTTTCCAGGAGTCTCTTGGACTATTCTTTATTTTAAAGAAGATTTAGATTACATAAATACTACATAAAAAATATATGGGGTACCAATATACCACCCCTCCCACACTTTTCCCCATTAACAACATCCTTCATTAGTGTGATGCATTTGTTACAGTTGATGAAAGCATATTGAAGAAGCATTGCTACTAACCATGGTCTATAGTTTACATTATGGTTTACACTTTGCACCATGCATTTTAATAGGTTTTCACAAAATCCATAATGCCCTTTGTCCGTCCTTGCAATGTTATCCATAACAATTCCCATGACCCAAAAATGCCCCATGTTACACCTATTATAGAGTTACTGTTTCTGCCTTTTCATTTTCTATTCTTTGGAATTAAGTCACTGAGTCTAGCAAACACTGAAGGGAGAGTTCAACATCAGCATCTCTCTCATCAAAAATCCCATAGGCATGTTACATGTAAGCTGTACTCTTGTTATTTAAACCCAGTAGTACATTATGTAACAATTGCTTCAGCTAATCAACATTTATTCATGTTTGCATACATAGGTTCCATTATGGAGCCATGTGCTGAGATGAGCACAGAGGAAGAATGGATGATTCCGTCTAGGAAAGCAGGTACCAAGGTTGTTATTTTGCACAAATTACATCAGAATTTAACAGTATTTTGCTACAATCATTTTATTCTTCTCTCACAAAACTATGGGTCAGGTATTGGAGAACGTCTTAGTTGGGTAGTTCTCATTTGGGGGTTCTCTCATGAATTTGTAGTCAGGAGTTTGTTGGGGATATCGTTATTAGAAGCAGGGGCAACTACATGATTTGCAGAGCCCACTGCAAAATGAAAATTTGGAGTCCTTTGTTCCAAAACCATGGGGAAAAATGCGCTGTTAAAAATTAAACTTTTTCTGTTCTCTCTCAGTCTCTCTTTCAACAGTGGATTTTACTTTCTATTTAATGCCATTCTAAGTAAAGAAAAATAAAAAATTTGAATTCTTGCATGAATTTTACCATTCATCTTTCTATTGTGTAATACCAGTTTTAAATGCAAATCTAAGAATATTTGACTCATGTGAAATCTCCCAAATTACCCAATTTGTATTTCATGGATTTACATGTGTATGTATTTCTATCTTCCCAGAACAGTGGAAACAAAAGGAACTCAACTGTTTTTATTTCACTTCTCTATATGCGCACGTTCTACCAACACTCTGCCTTTTTCATGAGTTAAGGGAAGACTGAAAGGAAATGGAACTATGGGTTGCCCTGTCTCTCCCTTTCCTTCTTTTCCATCATTTTCATTGTAAGCGGTTGGCTAATGGAGGGAAGTAACACAAGTAACAAAGGATATGGTAGATTTCCTTGATCGTTTGTGTTTCTTAGAACGCATTGCTTTCCTTCTGCATTCAAAGCCAGTTCTGAATGAAAGTGTGGTGTAGTGGGAATGCCAACACCCACATCTACTCAGTTATAGCTGTAACTCACTTAAGTTGTACTTGCTTTGAGCATTGCACCGTAGTTCCACCAGAATGCTGTGCTCAGCGGGGGTCCCAAGCACTGTATGTGAGGAGAGCAGCTAGCAAGCGCAGGCATGCATTTTGTACGCATTTTCTCTGCTCATGTGTATGCTCCATTGTCCCTTTGGGATTCACTCACAAAACATAAGTTTAAATATAAAATTATTAAATTTCAAGGCAGGGACAGGAGAATCCTAAACCAGGTGTAGAGCCCTTTGGATGATGGGACCCCCTGGACTGCTCAGAGCAAATGCCCCGATGGGAAGGTTTCTCCTAGCAGGACGTCTGTGATGGCTCCCTCACACGGCTGCCATGCTGGAGCCCACTGGTGCTGCCTGCTCGGCTGTGACCCTCAGCCAGGGCACTTACACCTGGCCTTCTAGCACGATCATCTTAGGATAGTTATATCTTGTACGTAGGGTATGGCTTTACCCAGAGCAAGCACTCCCCAAATAACCGGACAGAAGCTCTATGATTTTTGTGACCCAGCCCCAGAATTCATCCAGGGTAACTTCCGCAATATTTGATTGATCGAAGCAATCATAACCCTGCCCAGATTCCAGGCAAGGAAACAAAGACCTCACCTCTCAACAAGAGGAACGTCAAAGATTTTGCAGCCATTGTTTTGTTTTGTTGTTGTTTTTTAAGCCACCTTAGCAGGCAACCCAAAAACTCTTGACTTATAATAAATATGATAATATTAGTACTAAATCCTCATATATCCTTATAATTTCACAGTGTTTGCTGTGTTGTATCTGTCTGATATCCCTCACCTGGCAAGGGGTGTGGGGGAGTAGGAGGATAAGGAAGCCTGGGATTGTAACTCAGTGGCCATGGGCTAGCAGCCTAGATTGCCCTTACTGCCTGCTTAGCCCTGGGAGTACCTGATTCCAGGGAATGAAGCAGGTCGCAAGGCAGCACTGTGGGGGAAGCATAACATCTGGAAAAGGTGAGAGAGTCCAAATCCATCTTGAGAGAAGTTGAGTAAAGGTGGTTAACCCTGGTTTGTAGCTTAATAAGTCACAGGCTGTTTCAGAGGAAGGGCTAATGACAGAAGAGCTTACAAAAGGGCAAGGAGGAAGTGTGAATGGGGCACTTTTCATCTGTAAAAATGAGGAAGGGGCCACTTACCTGGTCAGCTTCCTAAATTGTTGTTAACACTTGTAGGCTTCCGAGATATATATATGCCTATCTGTGTCTCTAATGAGGTACTTGGAGCTTTAAGATAAAAGCAGAGCAGACAGAATTGGATTTCCAAGCCACCAAATTCTGGTGATAATGCCTCCTCAGTGAAAAGAAAAAAAATAGGAGTCTGAAATTTTTAAAAGCCAAAATTCTGACATGCCATGTATTTGAGGACTTATATTAAGACGTTTAGTTTATCCTCCATTATATGAAAATGTATCCTTTATTTTTCTGTCTATATGACTAGATTAGAATTTTCATGAGGTCAGTTCCTAAGAATTGTTTCAATAAATTAATTCATCCATATTTATTTGTACCAGAAATCGGTTAGCCAAGTATTTTGTGAAGGATGGTTTAGAAATCTAATAATAATTCAGTTACATAATATCAGATATTTCGTAGTAGATAAATAAGAGGACGAAACCTTAAAAAAAAATTCTGCCAGTGACTAGTTTATTACCATAAATCATTTAAAGACTCAAAATATGATAAAATGTACTTCATAAATGCTATAGCCTATGTGATCTGCAAATATAGATATCTTATAAAAGAAGGATTCAGACATTGTTTTAAACTGAAATTCTTTTTCTGAAGTTTTAGATTTTGTTTTAGAGTATTCTAGAACAATGGCCAGTAAACTTTAACTAGAAAGGACTACATAATAAATATTTTTGAATTTACAGACTATAGGGTCTCTTTTGCAAGTATACATTTTAGCATGAAAGCTGCCATAAACAGTATGTAAATGAATGGGAGTAGATATTTTCCAATAAAACTTTATTTACAAAACCTGGCAGCAGGTCAGTCATGGTCAGTGGGCTATAGTTTGCTAACCCCTATACTAGAAACAACATAAGTTAGTTTGAAACTAGATATTATTACAGATTTTATCTTAGGTTTAGTGTGTTTAGGCATTGGAATTGAATTCTAGTTCATGCCAAAAATAACTTTTTAATTATAAATACAATACAGGCACATGGTGTAAAAAAATGCATACTATGACATGACCTTGAATACAGAAAAATCCAAGCAATCTGCATGTAAAAAGTTATTAGAGCTAAAAATTGTGTTCAGCGAGTTGATGGATACAGATCAATAAACAAAAATCATGTATTTCTTTACTCTAGAAATGAACAAGGCAAAAACGAAATTAAGAAAACAATTCCCTTTTCTATAACTTAAAAAAGACTAAAATACATAGGAATAACTTTAACAAAAGAAGTGCAAACTTGCCAAATGGAAACTACAAAACATCATTGAAAAATATTAAATAAGACCTAAATAAATGGAAAGACATTCCACATTCTTGGATAAGAAGACTTAATATTGTTAAAATGAGAATACTCTCAGATTGTTGTACAGATTCAATGCAATCCGTATCCAATTTCCTGCTGTTTTCTTCAGAGAAATTGACAATCTGAACCTAAAATGTATGTGGAAATTTAGGAGACCCATAAGAGCCAAAGCAGCCTTGAAAAGGAAGAACAAAATTGGAGGACTCGTCTCTTCTGATTTCAAAACTTACTACAAAGCTATAAGTCATCCATACAGTGAGTCACAGGCTTGCTTACTATACAAAAAGCTGCAGTACTCAAAACTGTTGGTATATGGATAGACAAAGATAAGTGGAATTGAATTGAGAGTCCAGATATAAACCTTCACATTTATCATCCATTGATTTTCTGACAAGGGTACTAAGTCAGTTCAATGGGGAAATAATAGTCTT
>JAQZBX010054626.1:5734-18703 GCA_029593785.1 Cabassous unicinctus
TAAAAAAAAAAAAAAAAGATACTACATATTGTTTGACTCCTATACAAAATATAAATACAAATAAATTAGATGGAAACAGAATAGCAGCTATGTTTTGCAGGGGAAGGGTAGATTGAGAGGTGATTATTTTGGGTAGAGTTTTTTTTTTGTTTCTCTGTTTTTTGTTTTATTATAATATTATTGTTATTATTGGAGTAATGAAAACGCCCTAATATTGATGAAGTGATGAATGCAGTTTTGTGATGATACCAGATAACACTGATTGTGCACTTTGGATGGATTGCTTGTTTTATGAATATGTATCAATTTTTAAAAAGTGAAGCTAGAGAGAATCCCCAAGATAAGAGAAACAATTCTTCAGGGAATGATTAAATAGGTTGGTGTATTAGTCAGGCAAAGGGGTGCTGATGCAAAATACCAGAAATCGGTTGGTTTTTATAAAGGATGTTTATTTGGGGTAGAAGTCCTCAATTACCAGGCCATAAAGCATAAGTTTCTTCCTTCACCAAAGTCCATTTACATGTTGGAGCAAGACAGCTGCTGATGTTTGCCAGGGTTCAGGCTTCTTGGGTTCCTCTCTTCCCGGGGCTCCGTTTCTCTCCGGGCTCAGCTCCTCTGTTTCCTCTACAAGGTCAGCTGTAGACGATGATGCTCTCTAGGCTTTGCCTCTCTCCACAAGGCCAGCTCTGGACTCTCAGGCGAATGGCTCATCTCTTTTCCCTGGGCCTTCTCTCTTTCCTCACAACCAAGCTCTCTTACTTCCCAGGCTCAACACCCTACTGGCCCAATGAAAGCCCTAATCATAACTTAATCATGCCCAGATGAACAGACCAGTTTGCAAGCATAATCCAATATCTATTTTTGGAATTCATAACTATATCAAACTGCCACAGTTTGCTAATTAAATTATCTGTTTATATAAAAATATTTATGATATTTTATGGTTTGGAAATCTGTAAATATGATATATCTATGATACATAGCAAACAGCATTTTTTTAAAAAGACTACTATATAATATTTAGTAACACCTCCCTAAAACAAAACAAAATAAAAAATGTATTGCTCTAAAATGAAAAAAAGGAATCGGAATTGTATGTCATGAAAAATGTCATGATTATACTAACTAGAAAAAGCTATATTTGCATAATCACTGTCAAAAATATTATTTTCCATATGTCATTATTGTTACTAATTGTTGTTGAATAGCACTTTTTATTACTATGGTAAAACTACTTTATCCAATTTCATGCTTTTATTTTAAATAATACCACAGAATCAAAAGGCAATGCAAAATTTTCATGAATAAAATAAATTGACAAATGTGTCATTTTTGTGGATATTATTAACACACTTTCATAAGAAACAGATTTTGCATGCAAAAATAATGTTCAAATCTCCCTATAAAAATACCAGATTTAAATAATAGATATTAAACTCTGAGTCCAAGTAATACAGGATATATATATTTTAAAAGTTAAAAGCGATATACTTAAAAACTTACAAAAATTAATATACTGTTTTTAAAAAAGTAAATGAAATCTCTCAAAAAGGTCTTAAAACAAATTTCAAAAAACTGTTTTGTTACAGAACATATCCTCTGAAATCAGTTAATTTTTAGATAAAATATAAAAGGTTAGCCTTAAAATTTTTGAATGCTCTTCTAAATAAATCACAAGATAATAATTTGCACAATTTCATGACAATACATTTGAATGTTCATATGAAATTTCATATATATGATATATATTGATAATTATATATATCATAATACAATACTGCAAATTTTAACATTTGTTTCTGGGTAATGTTATTATGCTTTGGTTTATTTTTTAGTATAGTTTTCTGTATTATAAATAATTTTGCCATTAGAAAAGAAATTAAATGTTCAATCAAGGAAATTTCAAAAGGAAAAATCCTTTAAAATACAATAAAGAAGTCAAGAATTTCTAGAAAAGACTCAATGGTGCAATAAACATGGTTACTGTTATCTTCTGTCCAGCTTTACTGTAGTAAGTTAGGAATCCAGTCACCAAGGTTATAAGCTCTTAGAAATCATTTATATTCTCTTCCATGCAACTGTAATCATGTGCACAGAAAAGAAGGGCAATTTTTTTTACTCCATTCTACAATCTGATTAAATTACAATTATTTAAATTTTTAAAATGCCAAATAATATAGCTCCTTTCATAAGAGTTTATGCCAAATCCCATCACAGAGCAGAATAGATATAGTTCAAAGAGCTGATAGAAAAATATATATTTATATTCAATTTTAGTGACAAAACTCATGGTCAGTATTCAGGAAAAGATTTCTGAAACATTTCCAACACTTATTCTGTTTTACTAGGTATTAATATTGAACAGTTAAATAATACTGTTTTTTAATTCAGTACTCTTGCATCCATGCTAGAATTTTGAAATTGAATTAGCTGTCATGGGTTAAAGAAACTACTTTTCTTTATCCACTTAGGAGTTTGTTTTACTGCCTGAGTGATGGGTAAAGCATAAACCTGAAGTACTATCTGGATGAGCAATGGAAAGTTCCAGTGTCTACCTGTCCCAGAGTTAAAAAGACCACATATTTTTGAGACCAAATCAAATGTGGTCCTGATACAGAAGTTCTGAATTCCTGTAACTCCAGTTGTTTCTCAGAGAGTTGAGGAAATGGATCAAATGACCTCTTGGTGGGTAAACACCCTCTCACAGGCTTGTCAATTCCAGGCTGAATTTCTCAGGAGAAAGGAAAACGTCACAGTTAGTTTTCAACCTAAAATTATCCTCAGTTGTTGTTCCATTCCTACCTAAAAGATGGATCTTCTGGTCTATACCTCACCTTACAGCTTTTGTTTTCCCAATCATTGTACACACAAACTAGATATGATTCCTCTATTACCTGCTTTTATTGTATCCGTACTTCTTCATATTTACTAAAATGCTATTCATCTAGTCTGTTCTGTAATTAGTTTAAAATCCACTTTCACAGCCGGTGTCCAAGCTTCCTAAGCGCAGATACTGTCACTTTCGTCTGCACTGCATATTCTGTACTGGCGGGCTGCTTTCATGGTGATGACCAACGACCATTTTTCATTAAGTTTAGCACAACTTTTAGGGGCCCCACACAACATACTCTTTCTTACATAATATATACAACATCCATTCTGGAAGATAATTTTCAAAAACGTCATTGTTTTAATAAATAAAGAAAATGAAAGAGATTAATCAGCAAGGTCCTTCTCTAGGTTGCAAAACCAGCTTTTGAAGCGTTGTGGCTGCCTCCCAAGCTTGGACACACCACTAAAGCTTTCCTTATTTGAGCGTCCCAATGCGTGGCAAGGGCTTCTGCTCCGCAGGTCCTCAGCGAGTGAGAGGCAGAATTGAGCGGTGCGCAGCCCAGGGTGGGGCAGGCCGACTGGCGTTAAATCCAACCCTACTGCTTTCCAGTGGGGGTCTTTGAGTAGGCTCACTAACGTCTCTGAGCCTTATCTCTGCATCTGGAAATGAGATGCGCTGGAATGAAAAAATAGCTACTTTGAAGTGCTTTGGGGTGAATTAGATGAGTCTGTTTATAAGATATATTTATTTGCATTTATAAGAGCCAGGCCTGTTTTATATGCTTTCTGCCGAGTGTCTGATTTACCCCTCACAAGAAAACTGTGAACTGTGAGGAAGGGCTCACGAGGAAACCGAGGAGTGGAGTGAGGAAGTGGCCTGCTCATGCTCTCCTATCGCTTTATTAACATGTACACGGATTAACAATGATTTCATGCCCAATAAAAACGGACTATTATTATTTGTTAAAGGAAAATACGTGTAAGTGAATGGGTTTAATATCCACAGCATTCTGCCCTCTCAGAACTAACAATCGTACAGGAAAGTATTTAGGAAAATAAACGGTGCCGTGATGCACGTCACTGGAAGAGCGCGTTCTGAGGGGCACATAATGCTTACAATTTTCTCTTCAGTTACCCAACTTCCCCACCCTCCAATAAAGACAATCATTATTTCTAACAATTGCAGAAGTGCTAATTTGCAACAATGTTTTAGATGAAGGAATGTATAGTGAAGATTTCGCTCCTGTATTAGTCTCATATGTGACTGAAAAGAGGATACTGTTCACTGCTCAACACACCTTTAAAGATAAATATTACTTTGGCTCTCTTTGTGATGTGAGGTACTAGTCAAAGATGATAAGACATTACTCTGATGCTATATGGTGTGTTTCATCAGCGCGAAACCCATTTTTCAAAATGCAAAGAGCCTTTAACAATGGGTTATTATCTTACTCTTGTAGGGTACAGCTCAAGAAAATATTCACTAAACTTTTTATAAAAGAAAAGCTGAAAATGCAAGGCTGGAAATTTCTACAAAGTACTGTTTAAATTGTATAACAATGTCCAGTTCCATTGTAGTAAAACGGACTTAAGAAAGAGATGACAGAGAATGGAATCTGTTGCCAAATAGCAGTTATAAATTTAACAGTTGTAACTGTGACAGTAAAAGACCCAAAAAATCATTCAGAACAGCTCCAAAGGGAACCCTGATCCAGGACAGACAGCACCAGTGGGTGTGTTTGTCCATTAATTACAGGAACTGGAAGGAACTGGAGGGGCAATGCAAAGAGGACAGTGAAGCCACATGTTTCTCCTTCAGGCAAGAGGCTCTCGGACCTCTTTATCCCGAGGGATAGCTAGCCACCCACCCGTCCGCAGAGTTTCTTTATTCCCCAACTCGGACCTCAGCATCTAAGACTACAGTTAAGTGTAAACCACAGGCAAAGCGACCAGCTGTCCCCAGCCCCCATCACAGCCATGCTCTCCCTGTGAACACTCAGAAGTTCTCAACAGCAACTGAATAAACGAGAGAAAATAACAGACGTATAACTGCTTCATGCTCTTGTCCTTGATCCCATCACTGAATAGTGGATCTGTGATGAAATTAGTATAAATAAAGATTTCCTTGGTATTCTGCTTAGAAAAATGAGATATAAACTTCAATGTTGTAATGTGATAATTCACTGATAGTTATTTTCAGAAGCCCCAGAGGAAGCAGATGGGATTATATGAGCAATGCAGCCATCTTATATAGCTTCTGGAACAAACTGGGCACATACATGCACATAAACATCCACAGGATGGAAGAAAATAAGGAGAGAAGGGAAGGTTTGCAAATATGTATTTCATGTAACTATTAACAAATATTAAATTGAAACTGAAACAAAACAGCCTAAAAAGTTCTAAGTAGAGCAAAAGATATTTAACTTTAGTACCAATCATTCAGAGAAATATTTTTAAACTTGTTTGAATCTTTAAAGAGCATAGTTTCAATTACTCCACAAATCCTTCAACAAAACACCATTTTTATAAGTTAAAAGAGTTAATAATTCTGGGCCATGTGTCGTATGGATCTCTCTCTTCCCCTCCTCCCTCTTCATTTCTTTCAATATTCTCTCCTTTATATGTTTTCATGTCCCCAAATGCTTAGCAACTAAACAAATGGTAGCTGACTAGAAGGAAATAACATACTCCTGAATAAGTAAAAATGTATTTGAATTCATCAGTTATAACTAAAAGTTAATAGCATGTGTATGATTTGGCTTTACAATCATTTATATTTAAAAGCGTAATTTCAAGGACCCTTATTTGATGGCAGACACTCAATTATCCATGCTCAGTTCACTGAATAGTAGCAAGGCACCAACATATGAAAAAGATAAATAACCCCAAAGTTCCGTTAGATCCTACTTTCAACCTTTTCTCCATTCTAAACTTCCAGAAAAAGTTGCTAATAATAAATGATATTAAATTCGTTTAAGTTATACATCTGCCTCCTTTCTTGGTCTATGTTTTTATGGAAAGGTTAACGAGCAGTGAAATGATCAGAAAGTAGGCAATTGTATGCACTTAGAAGAAAGAAGAAAAAGAGTTATCATGCAACCTAATATATTGTACTCCCAGACAACTGTGATAGTACCATGCAAAGTAATATGTTTCATTTCTGCCTATAACTTCTCTACCTGGAATGATTAGAACTTAAGTTTAGAAATTTCTCTTGGTTATTGGAAACATGATAAGCTCCTGATCAATCTATTTCTTATAGCTTTCTGGATTTTCATTCAGGGTTGTCTCATTGTCTCAGCTCTCATCCATCTGCCTTTTGTTATGGTGGACTCTGAGGCTACTGTACAAAACCCTGGGACTTCTTGACTGAAGCTTAAGAACAGAGCTACTTTATTTGGATAGATGAGAAAGTCAAAGCAGGAGACACTTAACTTACACAAGATGCAAAATTGGATGATGGTCCCACAAGCCAAGAGCCTGGCCTTCCCCACCCCATGACAGGTGCTCTTCCCCCATCCTCCACGTGCCATGGACCGACATGCTTGTTTCTGCCCTCCCATTTCCACCATCGGGGAATCTCCCAGAAGAATGAAAAACCCTGCCTTGTTCCTCCACTCCATATACACCCTACCCCAGAACTCATAATCTATTATGTATCCACCCATCTCTTTTTTTCAAAATAAGATAAAACTCTGCGAGGATTCAGGCTTTTCATCTTTGCATCCCCACTATGGGCACAAAAGGCTCAGTGCCTGCCATGCCATGTGCACAGTCACTTAAGATTTATTCCCTGATCTCTGCTCTATTGTCACCTAAATGAGAGATAATACAAATGGCTTAAACTGTAACATTTGTCTTGAGACCTTTTTTGTGGAAGTATTTTTCTTTAGCCATTCTAAGCTGGATACAAATTATGTGTTAGGAACTTAAAGCTATTATAATTTTCTCACAGCTATTAGAATTTCCATTTGATCCAAAGATTAAAAATAACTTATATAATAAGCTATTGAGTTTTTTAAACATTTTTTAAATAATTTTACAAAGTAGGTTTGTTGGGGGGAAAAAAGAAAAACAAAGAGAAAAAGGAAAAAGGAGTTTGATAGCTCAAAGCTCTTTCCTGATAGTTAAATTCCTTTTTGGTCTTATAAGAAACAAAAACTGCCCACGATTACATTATTGCCCACAAGGGAGCTTACCAGTTCTTACTAAGTAAATCAAAAATTAAATGGCATTACTGTGCTATATACCCTAGGATTACAATATAAACTTTTCCTTTGAAGATTATGTCATCCCCTTGCTGAAAACACATTTCCCTCTGAATAAATTCTAAACTGCATAAGACGGTTGAGATTCCTACATCATCTGACTCCTGACTACCTTTTCCAACTGATCTCTCTCCATGGCCCTTTTCTTTTACTGCCTGGTCTGATTCTACACTCTTCTCCATCAGGGCTGTACAGCGGTCCTGAATCCTGCTATTCTCTCTCATTGCCTTCTCTTGACACATACTACTCAGAGCTTCCCCAAAACTCCTTCCTGACTCCTACTCATTTTACACTTTCTAATTTAGTTGCCTAGAGGTCATCCTTTCCTTGAACCAAGAGTCTACTTTGGTGTTCATACTAGTAAGTCCATTGTACCTCTTTATAGCAGATTTAATAATTGTCACATGGCATATAACTTAGATATTTGACTGCTTTTACCACAAAAAAATAGCTTATGGAGATTGGTATTATATTTAACTAGCTCAATAACTGTATTAGATTTTTTAATTGTTGCTTTAAAATATTATCACAAGCAATGCTAAAATTGTAAACTAATCATAACACATTTCTTTAGATCAGAAGTCAGTAGCTGTTTGATATTATTTATGAATTGCAAAAAAAGATATTATGTTTGAAAACATGTCTGTTCCTCTGGGCATGGCACCCTTGGATTATATTAAATTCAAAGGTTTTACTACATTTCCTTGATTAAATCAAGATTATTGCTTTGAATTGACCACATCAGTAGGATATGACTCACGGTTGAGTGCCCGACCCTTGGAGGGCTATATAAACTGACACTCACAGAAGGCGTCACAGAAGATACACAGAAGAGAGAGAGAGAACTTAGTCAGTTTTGACCCTGGGGCCCCAGAGAGAGCTGAGCCATTCACCTGATAGTTTCCAGCTGAAGAGACCAGAGCCATGAGCAGCTGAGAAGTCCTGGAAAGAAACGAGCCCTTCAGCCTACAGGTGAGGTCAGGAAGAAGCTGAGCCCATGGAGCCTTAAGAGGAAGGGGAAGGCTGAACCCTCACAGAGATTGGCCACCCTCTTGCTTCAACAAGTGGCAACAGACTTTGGTGAGAAAGTACCTCTTATGGTACCTTGAGTTGGACTCTTTAGGGCCTTGTAACTGTAAGCTTGTACCCAAAAAAAAATAGCCTCTATAAAAGCCAACAGATTTCTAGTATTTTCCATCAGCACCCTTTTGGCTAACTAATATAGAATTTGGTACCAGATGTGGGGTACAGTCTGATGGACTAAATAAAAATGCTAGAACAGTTTTATAAATGGTTAAGGGGTATTTTTTTGAGAAACTGTGAGAGGCTTGATGGAAAAGGCCTAGATTACTTTGAAGAAACTGTTGGCAGGAATATGGACACTAAAAAGACTTTTGATGAGGACTTAGAAATAAATGATGAAACTATTATTGGACATTGGAGGAAATGTGATCCATGTTTTAAAGTTGCAGAGAACTTAGTGAGATTGATTCCTGATGTTACACGAAGACAAAATTTGAAAATGACAAGCTTGGACTTTTAGCTGAAAAGCTTTCCAAAGTAAACTTGGAGAATGTGGCCTAGCTTCTTCTTGCAGCTTATAGAAAAATGCTAGATGAAAGAGATTACTTGATACCTCAATTGTTGGGTACAAAGAAACCAGAAAATGATTCCAGAAACTCCACTCCCCTGGAAATCAAGCTCTCAGATGATAGTGCCCCATTTGAGGAATTAAATTTGGAACTTGTAAGTCAGGATTGAAAATGCAGTTATCCAGGAAAGACTTGTGGAAAGTCTTACTGTCTGATGGCTTGGACACCCTGCTTCCTGCATGCTAAACCAACAAGCTTTTTGCGAGAGCTATGTGAACAAAACCACTGTCAGTCTGGACTAAAGGGGACATGGAGGGGAGAGATGGAAGGGAAAACAGCTTTAAGAGGAAAACCATGGAAGCTGAGGTCTGGAATTAAGACATCTTCTTGGGCCAAGAGAGGAACCCCACCCATGTGTACACAGATGGTGAGTATACCCTGACATTTAAAGAGGGTAAATGTTCCAGCCTGCTGTTCAGGGGAAGTTTTGCTGTCCCAGGCTACAGAGAGGGTGGAGCACATTTCCCAAGGATTGGGGAGAGTGAGGTTGGCACTCCAGTTCTCTGAGAGGGTTGGACTTCATAGATTAGGGAATGCCAGGTTACCACCTCACTGTTTTGAGGAGATTGGTCTTGTATGCCAGAGATTAGGGAGAATGTTGCCACTACCTCACTGTACTAAAAGGGTTGAGACTCTACCCCAGGATTGGGGAAAGAGTGGCCATCATCCCAATGTTCTTGGAGGGTGAGGTCTGGAGCTCAGTCACACCCAGATGCTTGATGAGGGTGGACCTGAGAAAATGGCCATTGGACAAACCTATGGAAAGGATAGGCCCCCATGAGGCCCCAGGGAGAAGAAGCCATCATCTTAAGAATGACTCTCAGATTTGGAAATCTAATGGAGTATGCCCTGCAGGTGTTCATAACTGTTCAGGACCAGTGACTCATGTTTCCCTCCCAAATTCTCCTTAAGGTAAAGCAAATGTTTATCCTATGTCTGTCACTTTGTATATTGGAAGCAGATAAATTCTTTTATAAGTTTCACAGTTCTACAGCCAGAGGGGACTTTGCCCCAAGACAAACTGTATTTCTATAACTGATTCATTGTGATGTGATTTTGTACTTAGCATTGTTATTGATTTAAGGATTTTTTTTTAATATTGTAATGTCTTTTTTAGAGTTCAGAGGGTAGAATGTAGCAGTTTGATATTATTTGTGAATTGCAAAAAATGTATATTGATTATGTTTGTAAACTGGGCTCTTCCAATGGGCATGATACCCTTGGATTGTACTAAATTCAAAGGTTTTACATTTCCTTGATTAAATCAGGATTATTGCTTTGATTTGACCACGTCTGTAGGGCATGACTCAGGGTTGAGTCCCCACCCCCTTGAAGTGCTATATAAATGGACAGTCACAGAAGAAAGCACAGAAGAAGATACACAGAAGAAGACAGAGAGAACTTAGTCAGTTTTGACCCTGGGGCCCCAGAGAGAGCTGAGCCATTCACCTGATAGTTTGCAGCTGAAGAGACCAGAGCCATGAGCAGCTGAGAAGGTCTGGAAAGAAATGAGCCCTTCAGCCTACAGCTGAGGTCGGGTAGAAGCTGGGTCCATGGAGCCTTAAGAGGAAGAGGAAAGATGAACCCTCGTGGAAATCGGCAACTATCTTGCTTCAACAAGTGGCAACAGACTTTGGTGAGAAAGTACCTCTTATGGTACCTTAAGTTGGACTTTTTAGGGCCTTGTAACTGTAAGTGTGCTGGTTACACTAATGTGTCAACTCAGCAAGGTAATGGTGCTCTATTGTTTGGTCAAGTAAGCACTGGGCTAATTGTAATACAAGGACATTTATGGACTTTAATCATCAGTGAGTTTACTGCATAGATGGCTGATTACATCTACAATCAACCAGGGAGATTGCTGTCAGCAATGAGTGACATTTTATCCAATCAGTTGAATGCCTTAAAAGGGGACATGATTTCAGCATTCAGAGAGAATTTCCCAGCTCATCTTTGTACAGCCAACATCTCCCAGAAACTCATCAAGGACCTTCATTGGACTTTCCTCGGAGCCCCTGGTTTGCAGCCTGCCTACAGAATCTGGACTTATGCATCCCCATGGTCATGTGAGAGAATTTTATAAAATCTCATGCTATTTACAGATATCTCCTGTTGATTCTGTTTCCTTAGAGAACACTGACTAATACAGCTTGGCACCAGGAGTGTTTCTTGAGGAACAGAATCTTGAACACGGGATGTCTGAAGTGTTCTTGGGAGTTTTGCGATTTGCTTTCTACTCTAATTGGACTCAAGGGTACTAATGACTCCATATCCAATAATGAAGAAGCCACTAAGAGTCCATGGCATGAGTTGGCAATGGACATATGCAAAATATCATCACTGGATTCCCCTACTTCCATGCTTGTAAGAGGCAAGGATCTGGGTGAGAGTGTTTTCAACACCATAACAGTGTTTTGTGCATCCTTGTTCAGAAGGTACAAGGATGTTGGGTGGCTTATCTTAGATACTCTGGATATAGTTACCAAAGAAAGTGATGACCTAAAGGCTTCAAAATTGCAACATAAATACTGCATGAATGATGTGAAATTTTCTATGTGTGCTCTGAAAGAAAATCTTGTTTCCTGTAGCCACAGGCTTGAGATATCTGAAAACCAGACTCAGACTCTTATTGTAAAAGTAGCAGAGTTCCAAAGAAAAACTGAAATCTCAACCTCGCAGGGTGTCTGCAGTTAAAGTGAAGGCATTGATTGGAAAGGAATGGAACCTCAAGGATTGGGATGGAGACATATGGGATAATGATAATATCGGTGGGGACATTGGAACCCTAAATTCTGTTGAGACTTTACTAGATAAACCTTTGATGGCTTGTAGAGACCACACTTTGTCAACCTTGTATCATCCAGCCTCCAGCCTGCCCCAGGGAGTCCAGAACTCCTTCTAGCCCTGAGGTGAGTACCAGCCAAAATAAAGTCTGCACTGCCCAGCCACTGGCCTGCCCGAGGGAGTCTGGACCTCCACCCAGCCCTGAGGCAGGTACCAGCCCAACTCCAGCATGCACTGCCCAACCTCCACCTTGCCCTGAGGAATCTGCCTTCCAACCCCTGCCTGAAGATATTAATTCTGTCTTACTAGGGAAAATGAAAGGAAAGCCCTGAGGTCAGTAGCTTACAAGGCATTTCTAATCCTTCTCCTTACCGCCCCACCCCTCTCTTTGAGACCTATTACTAGACTAAAATCACAACAAGGCCCCAAAGATGAAATACAATGTGTGATCCATGAGGAAGTACCCTATACTCTGAAAGAACTGCATGAGTTTTCCAACTTATATAGACAGAAATCAGGGGAATATGTGTGGGAATGGATACTAAGTGTGTGGGGTAATGGTAGAAGGAATATAAAGTTGGATCAGGCTGAATTTATTGATATGGGCCCACTAAGCAGAAATTCTAGATCCAATGCTGTCACCTGAGGGGTTAGAAAGGGCTCTAACAGTTTGTTCAGGTGGCTGACTGAAACATGGACCGAAAAATGGCCTAGCATGTCTCAGGTTGAGATGCCCGATTTGCCCTGGTATACAGTAGAAGAGGGAATTCAAAGGCTTAAAGAGATTGGAATGCTAGAATGGATTTACCATTTAAGACCTGCCCACCCACCCCAGGAATTTCTAGATGACACACCTTTAACCAGGACTGTGAGGAATAAATTTGTAAGACTAACTCCATCTTCTCTGAAGAGCTCTGTGGTTGCTTTTCTCTGTAGTCCAGATATTACTGTAGGGAGAGCTGTAATGGAATTAGAATCCTTAAACATTATGGGGATGATCAGAACTTGGTCCGGTAAAAGTCAAGTATGGGCAGTTAATTGCCAAAGACAAGGTGGGTGTGGCTACCACAATGAAAGGCAGACTCAAAGCAGCACGCAAAATAGTCTGAGTCCCATAGAGTTATGGCATTGGCTAATAGATCATGGGGTACCTAGTAGTAAAATAGATAGGCAGTCTAGTAAACTTCTTCTGGATCTCTATAAGCAGAAGAGTTCTAGGTCAAGTGAACAAAAACCTAACTCAAATTACAGACACAGAGAATCACGGCCCCTTAATCAATTCCCAGACTTGAGACAGTTTACAGACCCAAAGCCCCTTGAATGAGGAGAAGACCAGGTCCCCTTGGGGAAGGATCCTGTTAAACTGCCAAGAATTTATACTGTTAATCTTCCTCCCACCTTTCCCCAGGGAGACCTACAGCTTTTTGCCA
>JAQZBX010054628.1:0-18607 GCA_029593785.1 Cabassous unicinctus
GCTTCCCTACATTTTCTTCTTGGAGTTTTATAGTCCTGGTTCTTATATTTAGGTCTTTGATCCATTTTGAATTAATTTTTATATGGTGTGAGATAGGGTTCCTCTTTCACTCTTTGCATATGGATATCCAGTACTTCCAGAACCATTAATTGAAGAGACTATTGTTTCCCAATTGAGTGGACTTACCAGCCTTGTCAAAAATAAATTGGCCATAGGTTTGAGGGTCTATTTCTTTTTTTTTTTAAAGATTTATTTATTTATTCACCCATCCCCCCCCTGCTGCCCGTGCTCGCCGTGTCCACTCGCTGTGTGTCCTCTCCGTGTCCGCCCATCTCCCCCTTACTGTGAGGCCTCGCTGCATCAGCCCACCGGGCCGCACGTGCGGCCCGCCCTCACAAGGAGGCCCCGGGAAGCGAACCCGGGGCCTCCCACATGGCAAAAGGGAGCTCCATCGACTGAGCCACACCCGCTTCCCTGAGGGTCTATTTCTGAACTCTCAATTTGATATCCTCGTGCCAGTCCCATGCTGTTTTGACCACTGTAGTTTTGTAATAAGCTTTGAAGTCAGGAAGTGTGAGTCCTCCAACTTCATTCTTTTTTTCAAGATGTTTTTTGGCTATTCAGGGCCCCTTACTCTTTCATATGAATTTGATGATTGGCTTTTCCATTTCCACAAAGTAGGCTGTTGGAATTTTTATTGGCATTGCAGTGAATCTATTTTGGGTAAAAGTGACATCTTAACAATATTTAGTCTTCCAATCCATGAACACAGAATGGCCTTCCATTTATTTAGGTCTTCTTTGATTTCTTTTAATGATGTTTTGTAGATTTTTGCGTACAAGTCCTTTACATCCTTGGTTAAATTTATTCCTATGTATTTGATTCTTTTAGTTGCTCTTGTAAGTGGAATTTTTTTCTTTTTTTAATTAATTTATTTTTATTATTATTTTAAAAGAAGCTTTATATTACATAAATGTTACATCAAAAAATATAATGCGAATATTCTCGCTGTCCTGATTTTGTGATACTCAGGGTAGGCTAAACATTCGCTTATTAGAAACCTTGGATGTGTCCCCAGACCTAGTTTTTCTCCCTAGGTCTGGTTTTTAGAATGCTGGTGATAAACCAAGCCTGATTTATTATATGACCATCCTGTATGGGAAATGACTGTAACTCTAGGTATCTTTGGTCAACCTTAAGAGATATAGCAGGGGGATGGATGTGGCTCAGATAGATGGGTGTCCATCTCCCATATGAAGGGAGCTGGGTTCGATCCCCGGGACCTCCCCATAAAAAGAAAAACAAGAAAAACATGGAAGGCACGCAGGCCTCCCGGCCCCATGCGCTGGTGTGCCGTCAGGCCCCGCAAGCAGGTGAGCCCCCCAGGCCCCTCACACGGGTTCACCGTCAGGACCCATGTATGAGTGTGCTGCCAGGCCCCACGAGCCACGCAACAAGATGATGACATAACAGGAGAGTGACACAAGGGAGAGCCAATATGAGATGCGCTGAAAAACCAGGAACTAAGGTGGCACAGGCGGTAGGACACCTCTGTCCCAAATCGGAGGTTCTGAGGCTCGAATCCCAGTGAAGACAGGAGGAGAAGGAGGAGAAGAGAGGGCAGGAAATGGACACAGAGAGTTGCCCAGCGAATGGACACAAAAACAGCAAAAATGGGGGGCGGGGTTGTAAAAATGGATAAAAGTAAATAAATAAATAAATAAATAAATCCTTTAAAAAAAAAGTATGGGGGAATAAGATACAGACTATAGTTAGTAGTAATACTTTGATGATGCTCTTTCACAATTTGTTAACAAATGTTTCACAACAATGCAAAGTATTTGTGGTGGGGTGATATATGGGAGCCCTGTATGATGTTATACATGTTTGTTTTTGTAAGTTCACAATGTTTACTAAACACTTATTGCTTATGTATGTTCATGTTTGAATGATATACTTCAATAAATTGTTTTTAAAATGAAATATATATAGGGGATTCCCTTATACCCTACCCTCTCTACCTCCCACACTTTTCCCCATTAGCAACATCTTTCATTAGTGTGGTACATTTGTTACAATTGATGAACACATGTTGAAACTTTGCTACTAACCATGGTCTATAGTTTACATTATGGTTTACACTTTGCACGGCACAATTCTGTAGGTTTTGACAAAATGTAAATGACCTGTATCCATCTTTGCAATGTCGTGCAGAACAGGAATTTTTTTTTTAAATTTCCTCTTCAGACTGCTCATTACTAGTGTATAGAAACACTACTGATTTTTATGTGTTCATCTTGTACTCCACTACTTTGCTGAATTCATTTATTAGCTCTAATAGCTTTGTTATAGATCTTTTGGGACTTTCTATACATAGAATCATGTCAACTGTGAACAGTGAAAGCTTTACTTCTTCTTTTCCAATTTTGATGCTTTTTATTTCTTTTTCTTGCCTAACTGCTCTGGCTGGAACTTCAAGTACAATGTTGAAAAACAGTGGTGACAGTGGACATCCTGCCCAGACCTTAGAGGGAAAGCTTTCAGTCTTTCACCCATACAGCATGATGTTGGCTGTGGTTTTTCATATATTCCCTTTATGGTGTCAAAGAAATTTCCTTCATTTTTTCTTTTTTAAAGATTTACTTTATTTATTTATTCCTCACCCCCTTCGTTGTTTGCACTCACTGTCTGCTCTCTGTGTCTGTTCATTTTATGCTCTCTGTGTCTGCTCATCTTCTTTTTAGGAGGCACCAGGAATCGAACCCAGGACCTCCCATGTGGGAGGAAGGTGCCCAGTCACTTAAGCCACATCCGCTCCCTGCTAGTTGTGTCTCTCATTGGGTTTCCTCATTGTATCTCCTCAATGTATCATCTTTTTGCATCAGCTCACCATGCCAACCCATCAGATCAGCTCAGTGTCTTGATCATCTTCTTTAGGAGGCACCGGGAACTGAACCCAGTACCTCCTATGTGGTAGGCGGGTGCCCAACTGTTTGAGCCACATCTGCTTCCCAAGAAATTTCCTTCTATTCCTATTTTTCTAAGTGTTTTTTTTTTTTCAAGAAAGGATGCTAGAGTTTGTCAAATGCCTTTTCTGCGTCAATTGAGATGATCGTGTGGCTTTTTTCCACTTCTTTTAATTAATGATTCGTTGCTTTCTTTCCTTTATTTTTCCTTCCTTCTACTTCCTTTGAATTCAAATTGCTCTTCTCCTAACTTCCCAAGTGAAAACTCAGAACATTGGTTTGAGATCTTTTCTAACTCAAGCTATAAATTTTTTTTTCTAAGTACTGGCTAAGCTGCATTCCAAAATTTTTGAGAATTTGTATTTTCGTTTCCATTCAATTCAAAATATTTTAAAATTTCCGTTATGATTTATTATTTGACCTTTGGTCATTTAGAGGTATGTTAAGTTCCAGATATATGAGGATTTTTTCAAGATATCTTTGTTATTGATTTTAAATTTAATTTCATTTTTTAAATCAGCAAACATACTCTGTATGATTTAAATCCCTAGGGGTGGTGACATTTGAGCAGAGTGCTGAGTGATGAGAAGAAGGCAGACACTGAGGACCCATCAAGTGCAAAGGCCCCAAGACAGTGGTAATGGAATATGAAGGGGTTAGGGAGGAGCAGAGCAAGAGCAAGGAAACAAGTTACAAGGGTATTCAAAAATTGAAGCAAGAGGTGATAATGTCTTAGAGTAGGGTAGAAACAGTAGAGATGGAAGACTTGCTAATGCATTGAATGAACTAATGAGTAGCAACAGGCACTAAAGTGGTGAGATCCAAGAGGAAAAAGGTCAGCATGTGCTGTAGAGGTTAAGGAAGGCTTTCTGGGGGAGGCAGAATGAGAACTGGGGTTGAGAGATGAACCAGCTTTGACTAAGAAGTGAAGCGGTAGGGATCCTATTATGAACAAAAACAATGAGGGCAAATGAGATCCTGTGTGGCTGGGGGCTCTCAAGGAACCTGCCTACAAGGTTGGGGCAGATATTGACTGTTGAGGAGCAAACTGGATGGTGGGTTAGGATGGTATAGGGAGGGACTGAATCATGGAAGGCCCAGAAATCCTAAAGGGGTGAACTCTGCATCTTCCCCAAACCCAATCTCCAGAACAGCCCTAGTTTGGCCTTCCTAACAAGCAGACTGGCATTGAGCCCTTTCTCTAAGCTCCATGCCTGGATCTAGGCAACGTCTTACTCCCAGAAGAGCCCAGAATGCTCACCAGCCTGCCCAATGTTTAGGTGACTGATGAGTCAGTGGGTTGGGAGCTGGAACATGTCCTTGCCACATTTACTTCTCTTGGCAGATCAGATATGGCAACACCTAACACTCCATAAATGCCTCAGATAACAAGTAAATTATCCCATAAACTCTGAACTGGAAGCATCAACCTGTCTCTGCCAAAGGTGGTGGTTTTTTGCCAGCACCAGATGGGAAGCACCCCGAGAGCTCTGCCACAACCTCCTCTGCCCCCTCGTCTTCCTCCCAGCAGACTGGCAGCTCAGACTTTCTTCTCTCCACCAAGGAGGGGGTATGCCCCACGACTCAAAGAGCCCCTGTTATCTGGAGAGGAGGCATGGATTTTAAAATGTCAGAACTCCTTGGGGATCAGGCTCCTATTCTCAGGCCCTGTCCCCTCTGTAACTGTAATGGATAAATCCCTGCCACAGCTCCACCATGAGCTCCACAAGGGCAGGGACCCTACCTGTCTCATATGTGCTCATCCTCTGCAGCTGACACAGTGAGTGTTCAGAACACATTTACTGAACAAATGATTAGATAAATGATAGACTATGGATGTGGATTTGAGGGATGGGTCACAAAAACGACTTCATACTTAAATGGCTCTTCTGGGAGATCTGCCCACCCCCTCCATGGAAAAACACAAATGTCTTCTACTCAGTTGTTTATAATGGGTAGCGCACAGTGCTAGGCACATTTCCCTCATTATCTCACTTAATAGTCACAACAACATCCACCCTTTACAGTGGGCATTCTTGCCCATATTTTACCAGGAGGAAACTGAAGGTCAGACAAATTAAGATCACACTGGTAGCAAGAGGCAGAGCCAGAACTCCCACCCAGGGATGACTGATCCCAAAGCCCTCACTCCTTTCCAATCAGTCCCAGAGATGCTGCTTTGGGTAAAGGCACTAGAGTCTCCTACTGCAAGCTCTTTAGCTTGTCCTCCATCTTAACAGGAAGAGAGCAGGCCCTGAGGAATAGCACTGGGCCAGCAAGGTGTCCCTGGAGGCCTCCTACAGGGGCCAAGGACACAGAAATACCCCAAGCCTTGGGGCAAGGAAGCCATCTTGTGCTTTTCCCCTCTCCCCAAGGGGAGAATGGAATGTGTCCTTTGACCTCAGTGTCAGCATGAAGTAATGGGAAGAACAAAAGATTTAGAGCCAGACAGATGTGGATTTAAGTCCTGGTGGGCTGTTTGACCTTGGACAACCCACGTCACTTCAAGCTTCAGTTCCCTCAGCACTGTCTCCTCACAAACTGAGGCTCTTCCACTGCCTTTTTGATGGCTCCCCCAAGGGCTCCAGTTGGGCAAAAGCAGATTGTTCTCCCCAAAACCAGTGACTTTGCCTTGGATATATAGCTGTCTGGGTCCTCTTCATCTCATTCCTGTTCCCCTTCCCCAAATTCTTATCTTCCTGGTCTCTTGCACAAAAATCAGGCTGATCATCATAAAACAATAGGGTCACAGGAAGAAAAGAGGTAAATACAATTCTCTCCGCAAGCAAGACAAGCCCTTTCTGGGTTGGTGCAAAAATCATGACTCACCTGAGGCCTTTTATGAGGGCCAGATGCTGAGCACGTCTAAATTGCTGCTTCTTCAGTATGTATTGGTGGTGGGGAAGAGAACAACCAACATCCATACGTATTTATACATTTACCAGGAAATGTGTTTATACTGTTTCCAATCAGGATTAACCACAAGCCAGGAGTTCCACACCTAATGAGCAGACCAAACCCAGCCCAATGTCAACAGAGAAAAGTCCATATCAAACATAAAAGATTTTAAATCAAAATGGATGTTAGAAGAACATGATTCCTTGATATGGCAAACGTGGCAAAATGTTAAAAGTCGGTGGATCTGGGTATCTGGGTGGGAGGTACATTGGAGTTCTCTGCATGGATTTTGTATTGTTTATGCAACTGTCCTGTAAGTTTAAAATTCTTTCAAAATAAAACGTTTATTTAAAAAGGAAGAAAAGTATGATTTCTAGCATTGTTGAGTAACCAGGGTTGCCTCTAGCAGCTGACAGGGTGAGTAATGGTTGTTTCTGAGCTCATACTCAGCCTAGGAGCCAAAGGAACAAGGCGAGCAAAGCTTCAAAGGAAGCTTTGGGTCTTTCTCCGGCCTGTGACTGCTCCACCTTTAGTCTTCAGAAATCCCTAGCGTAGTCTCTGACCATCCAGGGCCTGTGCCTGGGTTGGCCCACAGTCCAGCAGCCCTGCACTAATGCCTGAGTCATTCTGGGTCCACAGGTTGGGTCTTCCCCAAGGTAGCCAGAATTTAGAGATCTGTGTGGACCCCCACACCCACACATCACAATTATAGTCTTTAGTCACTGTCCAAAATGTAAGCCTGCTCATTTATTCTTTCTTGTACTCTCATCCCCACACTATTCTGTTCTTTCCCCTGACCCAAACCCGCTGTACCCCTTTCCTGCAAAACTTTCCCCTATACCCACTGGACTCCTCACTCCATGGCAAATCAATCCCACTCAGCCTTTGCTTCCTCACAGAAGGCTCTCTCCTCTTCCTGCTCCCAAGATCTGGTCATCCCCTGACCATGTGCATCTCCTGCAGCCATCTTCAGTCATGGCTCTTAGTCTCCCACACCTGTATTACCTGGATCAGCATATGAGGCCAGAAGGTGAGGTCCTTGTCCACTCTAGACTACGACTCTCTTCTCCAGTATAATTCTCTTGCTCACACCATCTGGCTATACCAGCTTCTCTGTACTCCTCCAACCCCCGTACACTCCTGCCACCTTCCTGGGGCTGTTGAGTGTGAAGGGGGAGGGTCCACTCATGCCGTGCCTTGCACTCCTTATACTGAGTGACCTTGTTCTCCTTTCCACTTCCATCACCCAAAGCCACAGCCACACTTTTCATCTCATCCCTGCCAAATACGCCACTCTCTGACACAGTCTCCTAGTCCTCTAGCTGCGGACCTGTTTTTTTCATTTCTTTGATATCACCAATCCCTTGAATCTTCCACTTTTCCCCTGTCCATCATCTCCCAAACAGGCTTCTCTCCTTTCCAACCCAGCTTAAACTCTTCTATTACCAACACTCTCTATGCCTGGCACCCCTATTCTTCTGATCCCCCTGTGGCAGTTTGATATTATTTATATAATTCCAAAAAGGAGATATTATGTTTGTAAACTTGTCTGTTCCTCTGGGTGTGATGCCCTTTGATTGTATTAGATTCAGCTGAGATGCATTTGATTAAATTATGTTAAGATTAGGGCTTTGAAGTTGACCACGTCACTAGGAAGTGCAGGGTTGAGTCCCTGCCCCCCTTGGTAGGCTATATAAACGGATGCTCAGTCAAGAGCACAAGAGAAGTAGATACACAGAGAAGATACACAGAGGATCCTGCAGCCCCGGGAAGAGAGATGCATCTGACAGTTTGCAGCTGACCTTGTGAAGAGAACAGAGCAGCTGAGCCCAGAAAGAAATGAGCCCCAGAGGAAGAGAGACAAGCCTTATACCAGCTTACAGCTGAGATTGGAAGAAGCTGGGACCACGGAGCCTTAAGAGGAAAGAGGAAGGCTGAACCCTCGCAGACATCACCCACCATCTTGTGTCAACACGTGGCAACAGACTTTGGGTGAGGAAGTACCTCTTGTGGTACCCTGAGTTGGACTCTTTAGGGGTCTTATAACGTTTACCCTAAATAAATACCCTTTATAAAAGCCAACAGATTTCTGGTACTTTGCATCAGCACCCCTTTGGCTGACTAATACACCCACTAAACCTTTGCATCATGTGCCATTTACCTTCTCTTTTCTGCACTGGCAACTGAGAGCTACGAAAGAAAACCACATGTCCCTAGCTCCCCTCAAATATGCCTGTACCAGAGACTGCTGGTTGCCAACCCTAATATGTCTATTATCACCACCTTAGAAACTTGATTTTTCTTTTAGTTAAGTACATGGATGCCTGGAATAAAAATATTTCCCAGTATCCCTTGGCACTAGACATGGCTACACAACTCACTTATTGCCAGTAGGATTGAGTAAAATTATTGTATGGCAGCTTCTGGAAATTTCTTTACAATATACCTGGGACATGCCCTTTGTCTCTTCTCCCCTTTCTCCATCCTTCTGCTTGAAACATGGACATGATGGCCAGAGCTCATCTTGGACCGTGAGGATGAGGTCCACTCTGAAGGATGGCAGAAGGGAAAGCTAGAAAAAGCCTGGGTCCCTGAGGACTGTAGAACCACTTCACCAGCCTGGGTTACCTACAGTAGACTGACTTTATGTGAGGGAGAAATGACTGTCATTCTGGTTTTTTACCTGTTATTCATAGCTGGTCACAGTGAAACTGAATCTAAGTCAGTGCCCCTGCACACAGTCATTCTTCGTCTGCTCACTTGGCTCTAGGCCAAGTTAGCCCTGTGCCCCAAGTTAGACCCCTAGACACGCAATTCCCACTCCTTCCCCCATCTCACCAAGTGACTGTACATTCTTTGGTAAGGTGACTGGATACAAGATTAAAATAATCCATAATTTTCTCTATTCTGTTGGTAAATATTAGGAAAGGAAATGGGAAAAGTATCATATTTTAGCAACTAAAATTATTTCATACTTAAAGATCTATTTAATAAGAAAGCCACAGGACCTAAATGAAGAAAATATACCAGAAGATATAAAACAAGACCTGGATAAATGGAAAGACATGCCATGTTCTTGAATAAGAAGACCTACAAGCTTTAAAATGTCAGTTTCCATGCAATGTATTTATCATGCATTTACATTAGAATCTCAAAAGAGTTTTTAATGGAATTTTGTAAAATTATCTTAAAATTCCTATGAAGAATAAATGCTTGAAAATAGCTAAGAAAATTATAAAAAGAACTGTAAAGGGATCTTGCCTTACCTCAAACAGAAATAGAGAGAGAGATCATTAAAGCAAAATAGAAGGGGGCGGATGTGGCTCAAATGGTTGGGCATCCGTCTGCCATACGGAGGGACCTGGGTTTGATCCCCGGGACCTCCCGGTAAAATAAAAAAATATATATAGAAGGCGCATGGGCTGCCAGGCTCTGTGTGCCGGTGAGCCGCCAGGCCCCGGGAGCCATGCAGCAAGATGATGACGTAAAAGGAGAGAGACAAGATGAGATGCTCCGAAAGCTCTGAAAACCAGGAGTCGAGGTGGCGCAGATTGCAGAACATCTCTCTCCTACATCGGAGGTCTCCAGGATCGAATCCTGGTGAAGACTGGAGGAGGAGGATGAGAAGAGATGAAACAGACACAGAGAATTGCCCAGCGAATGGACACAAAACAGCAAATGGGGAAGAGGGGGTGGTTAAAGTGGATCAAGTAAAATAAATAAATCCTTAAAAATAAATAAATAAATAAAATAAAGCAAAATAGAAAATCCACAATCAACACCAGTATTTATGAAAAGTTGACATATGGTACATGTGGAAATTAATTCAATTTAGTAGGAAGAGAATGGATTTTTAATAAACAGTACCAGCACAACTGGTTACCTATATAGGAGAAAGTAAAAAATGTACTCTAATCTTACACCTTATACAAAAATTAATTCCAAATGGATGACAAAAAAAGTAAAACAGTTTAGAAAGAATTTTGAAAAAAAAAGAATATTGCAAGAAAATCTTGGAAACGATATGTACAAAGAGGATGGGGGAGGCCTTCCTAACTAAGATTAGAGACTCAGAGGCTGCAAATGAGATGAAGGACATATTTGACCATATAAATGTTTATAACTTGTGTACCATTAACAAAGGCCATAGAGGAGTAAAATATTTGTGAGACAGATAATAAAAAAGTTAATTTTAATCAAAAAATAGGTAAATAGAGCCCAAATAGTATATTAAAATGACCCCGATACATTGCTGATGTCTACAAAGATTGTGCTGGGGCTTTCCAAATGGCCCTCCAAAAATAGCACCCTTCTTCCTTACCCATGGTTCTGAAAAAATTGAGAGTAAACAAAGAGTAAATATGGAAAGAAATATATCCTGTTTTTAAACCATAGAGGCCAAGTTCCCTAGCCTATGTTCCCACCAGACCATCTCCCCTTAAGCTCCTCCTCTGTCAAATTCTAGGTTAACCGTAGCTGGGCCTTTTACCTACCCTCTTCCTCATTCAGTCTGGTAGAAAAGGGCGTGACTCTGCTGGTCACTTCCAAAGCACCCAGTTTCTCTTTGGTTCTTCGGTTTGGGGCACACTCACATCCCTGAAGTGATCACTGTGCCAGGTGGGATGGATGTGCTGATCAGACACATGCCTAGAAACGGGGAGGGAGGGGGCGGAGTTAGAGAAGACCAGTCACACTAACCACAAGGTTAACTGGGGTGGGGGCAGGGGGGAGTGAATTTCCCAAACAGGAGTCCAAGAACTACCTGTGAGAGAAAAGGGAAAATGGAAGTGGGGAGCAAACCAGAACCCGCCCCCCATACCCAGCAAAAGTATGAGGACCACAGCCTTGGTGGGCGAGGTGCCAGCCTAGATGAGACCTAAAGGGTGAAGAAAAGATAGCAGGGGAACAGAGCAGTGGAAGGCGTTCCAGGCAGAGCCAACAGCGTGTACAGAGCTGTGGAGAGAAGAGGTAGCATGATGCAGGCAGGAACTGCTAGTGTTTCAGGATGCCTGGAGCACAGAACAAGATGAGAAAGGACAAGAGGTGATGTTGATCAGGTGGACAAGAGCAGGTAAGGATTGTGAGCTCTTTGATGACAGGAAGGAATTTATAACAGCCCTGGGACTGAGTTCAAATCCCAACTCCGTCCCTCAGTGGTTATTGGCAATCTCTCTGAGCTTCAGGTTTTTCATTGTCTATTTGTTTAAGCTATAAAAGTCAGCTATTGATAGCTGTCTCTTGAGTTGCTGGAGGATTAAATGACAGAGTATGTACAGACTCTGAAATACAGATGGTCTAGACAAATGGCAGCTCTTATTATTACTCTCAGGGCTTCTCTCAGTACTGGCATCCCCTGCCCTCAGGGACCAAACAATATCTAGGCAGTATTAGTAAACATTTGTAACCAAGTGACCAGTGTCCCCTGTGAGTTGGCCCCACCCCCATTCATAGCTCCTCACTCCAGCAACCCCTTAGCCCGTTACCCCCCTTCCATAGAGTCCCCCCACCCCACCCCAATCTCAAGGTGCCCACAACTGCCAAGAAGTACCCAAACCACAAGTATCAAAGGCCTCAGGCCCCAGGCTAGGTCTACAGAGATGACTCGGCCCCGTAAGTGTTGCTCTGGCTGGCAAGTTCTGAAATGACACAGCAACCAGGGCTTGTCTGGGATGGGGAGGGGGCAGGAGGAGGCCAAGGAAGGTCACAGCTGCCTCAGGGAGGTTTGGGGGAAGTGGGCTGGGCCTTTGTTGACGTCCTCCAGAAGCCTGAGAGACGGTTCCCTCTGGCATAAACTCTAGGACCTGAGCCCCCTTTCAGGGCATATAGAAGTGAAAAGGCTCAGAGTGTCTGAAGATCTGGATCCCGGATCTGTCACTATCTTCCCAGAGGCTTAAGGCCTTTACGTACCTCTGCTCAGTAGCTCTTGGAAACAGACCTTTCCCAGGTGCCCCTGAACGTTCTGGGGAAACAGAAGGTGTTGACCATACCATTGTAGTAGTTTGGTATTATTTATGAATTCCAAAATAGATATTGGATTATGTTTGTAAACTGGCCTGTTTGCATATTAGATTGTATTGGATTCAGAGGTTTCACTTTTACTTGATTAAATAATGATTAAGGCTTTGATTGGGCCACGTCAGTAGGATGTTGAGTCCCTGCCACCTTGGTGGACGGGGACTCATTGATAAAACTACACGGCAGAGCAGAAGAGTTAGTTGGAGTTTTGATGCTGGAGTTTTGAGCTGGAGCACGGGAAATAAGCACAAAGGAGAGACAAGGAAAGACACAACAAACCAGGGAGCTAAAGTGGCTCAAGGGATTGAGTGCCTTTCTCCCATGTCGGAAGGTCCCTGTATTGGCTGACTAATACACCTCCCCTGATCACCAATGTGCATAGTGATTAAGAACTTGGATTTTGCACTCAGACAGAACTGGGTTTGAACCTTGGTTCTGCCACTCACTTTGTGACCTTGGGCAAGATATTTTACACCCTGATCCTGTTTTCTCATCTGTAAAATGGGGAGAGTACAGTTGAGAGGATTAAATGAGATAACATATGTGCAGTACCTGACACAGTAGATCCTTAATAAATGTGAGTTCCTTTTCCTCCCTTTGATGCTACCTGGCTCCTGTCCTCACTGTTGGGTCCTTTCTCCTGTTCTTCAGCACCTTTCTCCTATTCTTGCTAAAAACTGACTATCTGTAAGCTTCAGAATCCTGTCTGTCTGTAAAAACTTCTTCTCTGATCCAAGGTACTTGCACTTCAGAAGGAGACTCAGATAGTAATAAGAGCTGCAATCACACAGTCATGTGCACTGAACACCCTGTGCCAGGTCTTGTAATAAGTATGGGGGGCGAGAAAAATGCAGTTTCTTCCTCAGGAAACTCCACCCTCATGGAAGACACCAGCACAAAACAGTTCATAATAATATAGTATGGTAATGCAGTGAAAGTGGCTAAAGAGGACTTACTCACCTAGCCCAGGGGTGTCAGGGAGGATGTGACACATGAGATGAGTCTTCAAGGATGAGTAGGTGTTGACTGGAGAATGGAGGAAGAGGGGAGAACAGAGGGAAAACATTATCAAAATCAAGGAGAGGACCTAGAGCCTGGCACACACAAAGAAACATGGGCAGTTCTGTCTTGCTGGAAAATGAAGTGGCAAATGAGCCTAGAGGAGATGCCCAAGTAATATTTGTTTGGATAAGCATAGAAACAAGTCTGAAAGGAAACACACCAAATTGTTAACTACTTTGAGATTGGGAATATGGAAGAGGGGAATCTCAGTTTTTACTTTATACTCTACTATATTGTTTGAATTTGTTACAAGTATGTATCAATTTTATAATTTAAAAATACACTTTTTTGTTTAATATCCAGAATATATAAAGAACTGCTACAACTCAACAACAAAAGGACAAGTAAACCAATTTTAAAATGCACAAAGGACTTGACTAGACATTTCTCTAAAGAGATAAACAAATGGCCAATATGCACATGAAAAGATGTTCAATATCATCGGTCATCAAAGAAATGCAAATCAAAACCACATTGAGCTATCACTTCACACCCATTTAGGATGGCTATTATTTTAAAAAAGAAAGCAAATTACAAGTGTTGGCAAGAATGGAGAGAAATTGGAACAAATACATTTTGGGGGGAACTGTAAAATGGTGCAGATACTGTCAAAATCAGTTTGGCAATTCCTCAGAAAGTTGAAAATAGAATTATCATCTGACCTAAAATCCCACTTCTTGGTATACCCAAAATAATTGAAAGCAGGGACTCAAGCAGATATATGTACATCAATAATCACAGCAGCATTATTCACAATAGCCAAAAGGTGGTAGTAACCCAACTGTCCTTCAACAGGTGAATGGATAAAAAAAATGTGGTATATATATACACAATGGAATATTATTCAGCTGTAAAAAGGAATGAAGTTCTGGTACAAGCAACAACATGAATGGACCTTGAAAGCATTTTGTTGAGTGAAGTAAGCCAGACATGAAAAGACAGATTTGTATGATCTCACTTACATGAAATACGTAGATTATGCAAATTCATAGAGACAGCTGGTAGATTACAAGTAACCAGGGGAAGTACGGAGAAAGGGATGTTATTGCTTAATATATGCAGAGTTTCTGTCTGAAGTGATGAAAATTTGGGGTAATGGATGGTGATGATGGTAGTATAATACTGTGAATATAATTAATATCAGTGAATTGTACACTTGAAAGTACTTACATGGGAAATAATTTTGTGCTGTATATGTGTTACTACAATAAAAAGCATTTTAATTCATTTTTTTGGAAATTAACAAAAACAGTTAATTTTTGCTGTGTTGTATGGAACAACTTGGAGTGGGGCATGTCTGAAGCAGGGATATCAGTTATAAGGCTACTGCAGGTGAGAGATGAAGGAGTCCTAAATCAGAGAAATGGCTGTGGGGATGGAAGGAGGAAGTCAAGGCTTTCAAGATTGTACAGCTGTGTGGATGTTGTTACTATTACCGAGACAGAGATCATGTGGAAAACAGGTCTGGGTTAAGAGAGGAGGAGAGGTAGAAAGAGCAGTTTTGTCCATGTCATAGCAGAGGTGCCCATGGGATATCCAAGTGTAACTGGCCAACTGTTAATTGAATATATGGTTGTGAAGTCTAAGAAAGAGAAAGAGTGGAGCTGTGAACTTAAGAAAAACCAGAATGTAACTCATTAAAACCATGAGGATGGATGAGTTCACTCAGGAAGAGTATGGCAAGAGAGAAAAGAAAAGGTCCAGGATGGGAAAGCAGCCTTTAAAATGAGATTGAGGAAGAATAACCCATGAAAGTGAGAGAAGGAGCAACCAGAGGAATAGAACTGCTTAGAGGAGGGAATAGATAATAGCATCAAATACTTTTGTTTTATTTTGTTTTGTTTTTTTAAGGAGGCACCGGGAATTGAACCTGGGACCTCGTACATGGGAAGCAGGCGCTCAACCACTGAACTACACCAGCTGCCAGCATCAAATATTTTTGAGAGGTCAAGGAAGATGATGACTCAAAAGTGACTTTGACCCATTATTGTGAGTGTAATTAACAGCACTGAATTATGTCTGTGAATGTGGTTGAAAGGGGAAGTTTTGGGTCGTGTATGTTATTAAAAGGAAAATTAGAAGACAAAACATGGGACTGCATAATATAGTGAGCCCTGTTGAGGACAATGGACCATGGTTAATAGTACAAATATTAAAATGTTCTTTCATGAATTATGACAAATATATGACATTATTGTAAGGTATTAATAATAGGGTTAATAAATAGGGAAAATATGCCTATTGTAAACCATGGACTAAAGTTAACAGTAATTTTTTTCCCTTCTTTTTTTTTAAAAATCTTTTTATTTTTTTAAAAGCTACTTAGATTACATAAATGTTACACAAAAAATATAGGGATTCCCATATGCCCCACTTCCCACACCTCCCACAACCTCCCACATAAACATCCTTCATTAGTGTGGAATATGTAGAAAGATTCATTTACAAAGGTTTTACTGTAACGTTATAAATTATAGCAAATAATTGGAAATATCCTTGTCTTTATGGATTAAATGGCTAAATAAATTACAATTCATCCATACACTGGAAAGTGTTTAAAATAACAAAACTCATGTTGTAGAAGACTACTTACTGACACAAAAAAAGTGTCAGGTTACAAAATAAAATGTACAGACTGCTCTCAGTGTTGAAACAAGATATTATATATGCATAGAAATAAGATTGGAAGAATAGAACACAGAATGTTAACATTGGTAATTACCTCTAGAAGTGTAATATGGATGTTTAAAACAAATGTTAGATTCTTTATATCTCCAATTTTTCTACTACAAATATGTATTACTTTTGTAATGAAAAAAGAATTAAGAACTTGACAGTAATAGAGAGAAGAATTAGCCTCGTGGGAAGTCTGGTTAGAGGATTCTGTAGAGGAAGACTTGAGCTTGTTTGTGGGTAAAAGGAAAGAAGGGGGAGACTGAAGCTATGAGAAAGGGAGGAAGGGAAGGTGTCAGGCCCTGAGAGAGAAGCAGGCGCTGGGGATGAAGGCCGCTAGGACAGAGCTAAGGCTGACAGAGGGCCCAAAGTCTGCGGGAAAGAACTGATCAACGATGCACGATCACCTGCCACTCGGCGTGTTGCGAGCAGGGAGAAGATTAAGGGGATGGACCAGAGTATAAAAGGTTTACAACAGCTGCTGTGGGGAATTAGGAAGTCGATTAGCAATAAGTGAAGGGATTGCAGAGGGGCTCCAAGGGAGGGCCCAGCTGCCACTGAGGAGCAGGACTTGATCCCATTGCCAGTTAATTTATTAGCTGCAGCCAAAGAACTGTGTAGCCTGAATCCACCCAATGAAGGTCCAAATAATATCCAGAAAAAGTGACCCAGAATAACTACAACCACTAAGGAGTGCACTAATTAAGCCCTGCTAGCCTCTTCTAGTTTGGTCTCAGGTAGTTGAACATCTTTGCTATAATTATTATTTTAAAAAATAAGAGAGGGGAGTATGTAGTAAAATGAAAAAGGAAATGGCACTTAGGCAAAATGATTAAGTGTTAAAACAGTACTAATTTCTTATATCTTAGGTGGGCATGTAAAATGGTGCAGCTGCTATGGAAAACAGTTTGGCGATTCCTCAGAAAGTTAAGTAATGAATTACCACTTCTAGGTATATACCCAAAAGAATTGAAAGCTGAGATTCAAACATATATTTGCACACCAGTGTTCACAGCAGCATTAATCACAATTGCCAAAAGGTGGAAGCAACCCAAGTGCCCATCAACAGATGAACAGATAAACAAAATGTGATATATACACACAATGGAATATTACGCAGCCATAAAAAGGAGTGAAATTCTCATGTATGCTACAACACAGATGAACCTTTTTATTTTAGATTTATTTATTTCTCCCCCCCACCCAGTTGTTTTTTGCACTCGCTGTGCACTGTCTCTATCTATTCACTGTATGTTCTTCTGTGTCTGCTTGTCTTCTCTTTAGGTAGCACCTGGAACCGATCCCGGGACCCTCTGGAGTGGGAGAGAGACGCCCACTCTCTTGCACCACCTCAGCTCCCTGATCTGCTGCATCTTTTATTGTCTCTCCTCTGTATCTCTTTTTGTTGCATCATCTTGCTGTGCCATCTCTCCACGCGGGCCAGCACTCTGTGCGGGCCAGCACTCTTGCGTGGGCCAGCTCTCCTGCACGGGCCAGCCAGCTGCACAGGCCAGCACTCCACGTGGGCCAGATCTCCACTCGGGCCAGCTTGCCACGCGGGCCAGCTTGCCTTCACCAGGAGGCCCCAGGAATCAAACCCTAGACCACCCATATGGTAGACAGGAGCCCAATCACTTGAGCCACATTCACTTCCCAACACAGATGAACCTTGAAGACATCATGTTGAGTGAAATAAGTCAGATACAAAAGGACAAATATTGCACGATCTCACATATATGAAATAAGCAGAATGTGCAAATTCATAAAGTCAGAAACTAGAATACAGGTTACTAAGGGCCAGGAGATGGTGGTGGGGAAGAGGGAGTTAATGTTTAATTGGTACAGAGTTTCTGTTTGGGGTGATAGAAAGTGTTGGCAATGGATGAAGGTGATGAAGTCACAACTTTGTGAATGTAGTGAACACCACTGAGTTGTATACTTGAAAGTGGATAAAATGGGAAATTTTAGATTGTATGTAAGTTATGAGAAAAAAAACAAAGAACTATACAAACAAAGAGTGAAGCCAAATGTAAGCTATGGGCAGTAGTTTATAGTACAATTATAACAACAATACTTTACCAGTTGTAACAAAGGTAGCACACTAATGAAAAATGTTAATAATAGTGAAAACAGTGTGTTTAAGAGGGGGGGTATATAGGAACTCTGAACCTTTTGCATGATTTTTCTGTAAATTTATAACTGCTCTAATACAAAATAATCACCAACATATAGACCAAAATACATAGTCAGCTGTTTCCAGGGCTGCAGGTATTTTGGAAAGAAAGTTGTAAAACTATTTCTATTCACAGATGACATGAGCCGAAAGAATCCCTAAGAAACTATTAGAACTAATAAATGAGTTCAGCAAGGTTGCAGGATACAAGATCAATATACAAAGATGAATTGTATTTCTATATACTTGCAATGAACAATCCAAAAATGAAATTAAGAAAACAACTCCACTTATAATAGCATCAAAAATAAAATGCTAAAGAATAAATTTAACAAAAGAAGTACAAAGTATATACTCTGAAAACTACAAGCAGTGTAGTACTGATACAAAGATAAATATATAGATCAGTGGGACAGAATTGAGAGGCCAGACATAAACTCATACATCTATGGTCAATTCATTTTCGACAGGGTACCAAGACTATTTAATGGAGAAAGAATAGTCTTTTGGTCTTTTCAACAAATGGTGCTGGAACAACTAGAGAGTCACATGCAAAAGAATGAAGTTGGACCTTTCCTTCTCATTAAAAAAAAAACACACAAAAAAAAACTCAAAAGGATCAAAGACCTAAATTTAAGGGCTAAAACTATAAAACTCTTAGAAAACTTAGGGGTAAATCTTTATGACCTTGAATTTGGCAAAGGATTCTTAGATATGATGTGAAAAGCAGGAACAAAAAAAGAAAAGTAGACTGAACTTCACCAAAATTAAAAACTTTTGTTCTTCATAGGACACCATCAAGAAATGTATATATTTATTC
>JAQZBX010054629.1:0-18602 GCA_029593785.1 Cabassous unicinctus
TAATTTTCAAAGAAGTTTTAGGTCACAGCAAAGTCACACACAGAATACTAGAGACTCTCATATACCCAACCTCCTTTCCCTTTCCTCAACCCATATTAAAACCTTTTTTTGGGGGGTGGGGGGGTGGGGGATGGTAGAATTGTTATAACTGTTATACAGATAGTGAAACATAGCTACTAAACATTGTCAATGGTTTATCATATAGTATACAATTTAGAAAGTAAGGTTTAATAGTTTTTGATGATATTTACCATGTCCTCTGTCCATTACTGTAAGGTAATGAGAAACATTTCCCATAACCAGTATATACCCCTGTTTGATCTTTCCTGTTCCTTCCTCCCTATCCCACTGGGGCACATGACACTCCCCTGTCTTGACTCATTGGATAACATGATTCATAGTTACATGCCATGGGTATTGTAACCTACCCTTCCTAATCTACCCACTTGTTAACGCTGCACCACCAAACCCAGTAATAACACTACCCACCTGTACTCTCCTTCAGTATGCAACTATACTCTATCACTTTACCATAGATTATGTCCATATGGGTGATGGCTCACAACCTAATCTTCTCTTTCTCTCCCTTGTTAAGCTATCTTTCAGACAATGGTTCTCAGAGACTGCTCACTTTCCTCAATTCAAATCAGTGAGGTTATATACTGTTCATCCTTCAATGCTTGGCTTGCTTCGCTCAACATAATGTCTTCAAGATTTATCCATGTTATTCTGTGTGTTAGCACTTTATTCCTTCTTACAGCTGAGTAATATTCCATTGTATATATGTACTACATTTTGTTTATCCATTCATCTGTTGATGGGCACCGGGGCTGATATCAAATTTTGGCAAATGTGAACAATGTCACTATGAACATTAGTGTGCATATATCTGTTCGTGTCTTTGCTTTCAATTCTTTTGGGTATATACCCAGCAGTGGAATCACTGGATCATATGTAAGATCTATTGTTTGTTTTCTGAAGAACCGCCAATCTGTCCTCCACAGTTGCTGGACCATTCCACTAACCCTCCAGCAGTGCATGAGGGTTCCTATTCCTCCAGATCCTCTCCAACACTTAGAGTCTGCTGTTTTTTCTAATAGCTGCCATTCTGATGGGTGTGAGATGGCATCTCTTTGTAGTTTTAATTTGCATTTCCCTGATAGCTAGGGATGTCGAGCTTTTTTTTGTCATGTGCTTTTTAGCCATTTGTATTTCTTCCTTGAAGAGTGTCTTTTCAGGCCACTTTCCCATTTTTTAAATGGGTTGTTTGTCTTTTCATTTTTGAGGTGTAGGATTTCTTTATATATGCAGAATAATAGGTTCCTATCAGATATGTGGTTGCCAAATATTTTCTCCCATTGGGTAGGCTGCCTTTTTATTTTCTTAATAACATCCTTTCATGTAAAGAAGTTTTAATTTTGAGGAGGTCTCATTTATCTATTTTTTCTCTTGCTGCTCATGCTTTGGCTGTGAAGTTCATGAAGTCATTTCCTATTACAAGGTCCTGAAGATGCTTCAGTATATTATCTTCCAATGTCTTTATGGTTTTGTCTCTTATATTTAGATCTTTGATGCATCTTGAGTTGATTTTTGTATAAGGTGTGAGATGGTATTCTTTTCTCATTCTTTTGAATATGGATATCCAATTATCAAAGCACCACTTGTTAAAGAGGTCATTCTCTCCCAAATGAGTGTTCTTGATGGCCTTGTCAAATATCACACTACTGTATATGCAGGGATCTATATCAGAATTCTCAATTCGGTTCCATTGGTCAGTAGGTCTATCTTTGTGCCAATACCATGCAGTTTTGATCACTGTAGCTTTGTAGTATGTTTCAAAGTCAGGTAATGTGATACCTTGAAATTCATTTTTCTTTTTTAATATGTCTTTGGTAATTCAGGGCCTCTTACCTTTCCAAATACATTTTGTAGTTAGTTTTTCCAGTACCTTAAAAATAGTGTTGATTTTTATTGGGATTGCATTAAATCTGTAGATTAGTTTGGGTTAGATAGACATCTAGATGATGTTTATTATTCTTATCCATGAACAAGCAATATTCTTCCATTTATTTAAGTCTTCTTTGATTTTGTATGACAGTATTGTGTAGTTTTCTGTATATAAGTCTCTACATCTTTAGTTAAATTTATTCCTAAGTATTTGATTCTTTTAGTTACTATTGTAAATGGTATTTTTTTAAATTTCCTCCTCAGATTGCTTGTTATTGGTATACAGAAATGCTTCTGATTTTCAGCAGTGAACTTATAGCCTGTAACATTACTGAACTCCTTAATAACTTCTAGAAGCTTTGTTGTAGATTTCTCAGTGCTTTCTACGTATAGGATCATGTCATGTGCAAATAATGAAATTTTTATTTCTTTTCCAATTTGGATAACTTTTAAATCTTTTTCTTGCCTCAGTGCTTGAGCAAGTACTTCTAAGATAATTTTAAATAGGAGTGGTGATAGTGGGCATCCTTGTCTTGTCCCCAATCTCAGAGGGTAGGCTTTTATGATTGCACCATTGAAGATGATGTTAGCTTTGGGTTCTTCATATATACCCTTTATCATATTCAGAAAGTTTTCTTCTATTCCTATCTTTTGCAGTGTTTTTATCAGGAAAGAGTGCTGCATTTTGTTGAATGCTTTTTCTGCATCTATGGAGATAATCATGTGATTTTTATTTTCAATCTGTTTATATGGTGTATTACATTGATTGATTTTCTTATATTGAACCATCCTTGCATACCCAGGATGAAACCCACTTGGACATGGTGTATAATCCTTTTGATATGTTGGTGAATATGATTAGCAAGTATTTTGTCGGGGATTTTCGCATCTAGGATCATTAGAGAAATTGGTCTGTAATTTTCCTTTCTTGTGGTATCTTTGTTTGGTTTTGGTATTAGGGTAATGTTGGCATCATAGAACGAGTTAGGCAATTTTCTTTCTACTTCTATTTTTTGGAAGAGCTTTCCCAGAATTGGTGTTAGCTCTTTCCGGGATGTTTGGTAAAATTCAGCTGTGAATCCATGTGGTCATGGGTGCTTCTTAGTTGGGAAAATTTTGGTGACTGTGTATATCTCTTTACTTGTAATTGTATTGTTGAGTTCATCAATTTCTTCTTTCATCAATGTAGGCTGTTCGTAAGTTCCTAGAAATTTGTCCATTTCTTCTAAATTTTCATTCTTGTTGGCATATAATTTTTCTAAGTATCCTCTTATAATACTCTTTATTTCTGTGGGGTCAGTAGTGATATCCACTTGCTCATTCCTTGTTTTGTGTATTTGCATCTGTTCTCTCTTTTTCTTTGTTAGTCTGGCTATGGGTTTGTCAATTTTATTGATCTTCTCGAAGAACCAGCTTTTGTTTTTGTTTATTGTTTCTATTGCTTACTTATTCTCTATTTCATTTAGTTCTGCTCTAATCTTAGTTATTTCCTTCTTTCTACTTCCCTTTGGTTCAATTTGTTGTCGTTTTTCCATTTCCTCCAAGTATGCAGTTAGGTCTTCAATTTTAGCTCTTTCTTCTTTTTTAATATATGAATTTATGGCTATGAATTTCCCTCTCAGGACTGTTTTCGCTGCATTCCATAGGTTTTGATATGTTGTGCTGTCTTTTTCATTAGTTTGAAGGTAGTTACTAATTTCTTTTGAGATTTCCCCCTTGACCCACTGTTTGTCTATCAGTGTATTTTTTAACTCTCATATCCTTGTGCCTAACCTATTTCTCTGGCCCTTAGTGATTTCGAATTTCATTCTGTTATGGTCAGAGAAATTAGTTTGTATAATCTCAATCTTTCTGAATTCATTGAGAGTTGTTCTGTCGCCTAGCATGTGGCCTATCTTGGAGTACGATCCATGTGCACTCGAGAAGAATGAAAATACTGCTGTATTTGTGTGTAGTTTTCTGTATATGTCTGTTAAGTCCAGGTCCTCTAATATGTTGTTGAGAGCCTTTGTTTCTTTATTGATTCTCTGTGTAGATGTTCTGTCTAATGCTGATAATGGTGTATTAAAGTCCCCCACTATAATTGTAGAGGCATTTATTTCTCCACTTAATTTTTCCAGAGTTTGCCTCATGTATTTTGAGGCATCCTGATTAGGTGCATAAATGATTATGATTGTTCTCTCTTCTTGAGTGATTACCCCTTTTACTAAAACATAGTGTCCATCTTTGTCTCTTACAATAGTTTTGCATTTAAAGTCTATTTTGTCTGATATTAGAATAGCTTCTCTTGCTCTTTTTTTGCTATTGTTAGCTTGTAAAATTGTTTTCCAGCCATTCACTTTCAGCCTCCTTGAATACCTGGGTTGAAGGTGGGTTTCTTGTAGACAGCATATAGATGGCTCATATTTCCTTATCCATTCTGCCAATCTGTGTCTCTAGATTGGTGAATTTAATCCATTAACATTCAGTGTTATTACTCACAATGAATTTCTTACTTCAGCCATATTTTCTTTGGGATAATGTATGTCATATGTTGTTCTGTTGTTCTGTTTTTGTCTTTTTAGTTGTTTTTAAACTCTCCTCCAACTTGCTCTCCCTTGTTTTTTCCTTTCAACTTGTAGAACTTCCTTTAGTATTTCTTGAAGTGCAGGTTTCTTATCAACATACTCTCTTAATTTCTATTCATCTGTGAATATTCTGGACTCTCCATTATTTTTGAATGCCAATTTTGCTGGATAGAGAATTCATGGCTGGATGTTTTTTTCTTTTAGTACTTTGACTATGTCATACCACTGTCTTCTTGCCTCCATGGTTTCAGGTAAGAAATCAGCACTTAATCTTATTGTACTTCCCTTGTATGTGAATGTTCTCTTTTCTGTTGTTGCCTTGAGTATTTCCTCTTTGTCTTGAGCATTGGACATTTTGACAAATATATGTCTTGGAGTTGGCCTATTGGCATTTATACTGTTTGGGGTGCGATGTGCTTCCTGGATTTTCACATCCATCTCTCTCAATAGGGTTGGGAAGTTTTCAGCCATCATTTCCTTCAACTGTCCTTCTGTTCCCTTTCCCTTCTATTCTCCTTCTGGGATGCCCATAATGCGTATGTTTGTGCATTTTCTGTTGTTGGTTAATTCCCTGAGTCCCTACTGGATTTTTTTCTATCTTTTTGTCTATCTGTTCTATTATCTCTTTGATTTCAGATGTATTGTCTTCCACATCACTAATTCTTTCTTCTGCTTGTTCAAATCTGTTCTTATGTGAATCCAGCATCTTTGTGATTTCTTGGATTCTGCCATTTATCACCATCATATCTTTTATCTTTTTTAGTATGTTTACAATTTCTTCAGTATTTTCCCCAGTGTCTTCTTTATATCCTTAATCTTTTCCTTCACTTCTTTAAGTTGGTCCATGATATTTGTTTGGTAAGGTTTGATTAGTTGTTTGGTGTTCTGCATCACTTCGTGGTTTGTAATTTGTTCATTGGCCTGGTGCATGTTTTCCTGTTTCTCAGTGTGTTTTGTAATTTTTTGTTGCCCTCTAGTCATCATTTTATCTTGATGGGTTTATTCAATTGATTAGCTTCTCTCTCTGCTCTAGAGTTTTACTTAGCTGGTGGTTCTGCCTGTGTGATAACTATTCTCTTGAAACTTTTTCTTCTTATTTTATTTTCTTGCTTGTTTCTATGTTTCCTTGAAGGCAAAAAATTAAGGTCAGAGGCATCGATAGATGTGAGAAAGGAAGAAAGATAATAGTAATATTGATAAAAGTCAGAATAGGGGTCAAATAAGACTTGTTGAAATGATATTTAACTCATGTAGGCAGTGTAGAGTAATAGGAAAAAAAGTGGAGTACCTACAATGGACTGGGAAACCAAATAAGGGAATATATATATAATGATTTAAAAGGCTAGAATTATGAGGAGGGAGAGAAAAAGTAAAGAAAGGGCTGAAAGGAAAAAGTTAATATTAATAAAAAAGAGAAGATAACAAAATAGTTAGAATAGAAATTGACACCCTTAAGTTCTGGGTGTGTAAAAAGACGTGGTATATAAGAGCCACAACAGAAAGCAGAAGGCAGAAAGATGTAGGAAGGATAAGAGATAGTTTGGAATACAAAATCAATATAGGCAGAGAACAGGAATTCACTGAAGAAGAAGCACAGCAAATATGAGACAAGCTAGCAGCATCTAATTTTAAAAAATGAAATAAAAAAGAAAGGAAGGAAGAAAGAGGAAAGAAAAGCAAGAGACAACAAATAAACAGAGAAAAAAACAACCACACAGGCAAGCAGTCAAACAAAGCTCAGGAGGATCAGTGTTCCTCCTAGGGTACTTGTGGATCCTCTCATCCTGCTTGTGTTTATCAATCAATTTCCCTACAGGGTTCTATCTGCAGGCTTTGAAGCAGCTTTTATCTATTTAACTAATTTAAATAGAAGAATCTATTTTTCATTTTTTAAAGTGACTGTCTTTCTTTTTGTTGCAAAATATAGGACCCGAAACAGGTCCTCTTCTTGACCACCCCCTTCAGCGAGGGAACCCTAACTAGGCTCATGGAAACTAATTAAGCACTTCCTACTTCCTGGACTCCCCAGGGGAGCTGAAACTCTAATGACAGTCAGTGCAGAATGATAAAAATGGCTGACTCCGCCCCTTCTGGAGCCGAGTCTCAGCGTCACCGGGCTGCTGTGTAAATTAGGTTTCCTCAGCAGATTTGCCTCTCCCCTCATCCTGGTGCTGCTTCAAGCTGGCTTATCTCCTCCCCAAAGCTATGAGAGAGTCCAGGAAGCCAAATTGATGGTAAAGAATCCTGTGTCTGCCTTCTGTCAGAACCCTCCCTCTCTTGGAGAGTGTTACTTCTCCCTGGCTTGGTGGGGTTTGGGGCTTATCCCTGGGCAACTAGGTAAATCAACTCCCTCAGCAGATTTACCCCTCCCCTCTGCTGGTTGTTTATTCAATCCAGCTATTTTGTTCACCCAGCTGCAAGGGGTTCCAGGCAGCCAAATCCACAAAAAAGGAAGCTCTCTCACCATTTGCCAGAGCCCTCCCACTCTCACAGAATGCTCCCTCTCACCTGGCCCTGTCACCTGGTTGCAGGGCCAGGACAGGAGTCGCAACTCAAACCGGCTTCCCCCGCCCCCCAAATGTGGGGCTCAGCCATCTCTGTTAACCACCACAGGCAGGCTAAAAACTCATGATTCTCTACTGATCAGTCCACGCCATCAATCTGTGCAGATAGATGTCCCTAGCTTCTTGGTCCGTGCGCCCACAGCACAGACCTCTGGGGAGGACCTTATCCACAATCTACCGTCCTCAGAGAGCTCTCAGTGAGTTCCCTCCTAAACTGATGCCATCTTGACTCCTGTCTCATCAGATTGCTTTTTACTAGTGTATAGCAACAGTACTGATTTTTTGTACTAATCTTGTATCCTGAAAATTTCTTAAGCTTGTATTTTAGCTTTAATATTTTTGTTTCAGATATTGGGTACTTTCTATGTACAAGGTCATGTTATCTGAAAATAGCAAATATTTTAGTTCTTCCTTTCTGGTTAGGATGCCTTTTATTACTCTTCCTCTTCTAATTGCTCAATCTAGAATTTCTAGAAAAATATTGAATAGCCATGGTGACAGTGGGCATTCTTGTCTTGTTCCCAAACTTAGCAGCAAATCTTTCTGTCTTTCACCATTGAAAACAATGTTAGTGGTGGGTTTTTCATATTTGCCCTCTAGTATGTTGAGAAAGTTTACTTCCATTCCTATTATCTCTATGTTCCAATGAAGAAAGGATGCTGGATTTTGGCAAATGCTTTTTCTACATCAATTGAGATGATTTTTCTACTTCAATTTGTTAATATGGTGCATTACATTAATAGATTTTTTTTAAACCACACTTGTATACCTTGGATAAAACCCTCTTGATCATTGTGTATAATTCTTTTATCATGCTGTTGGATTCAATTTGATAGTATTTTGTAGAGGATTTTTGCATCTATATACATTAGAGAGATTGGTCTGTAATTTTCTTTTCTTGTGTCCTTATCTGCCTTTAATATGTACATTGATGATGGGTTTATGGGATAAGTTAGGTAACATTCCCTGCTCTTCAATTTTTTGGAAGAGTTTGAGCAGGATTGTTATGTATTTTTCTTGGAATGATTGTTAGAATTTACCTAAGAGATATCTGGTCCTAAGCCTTTCTATAGGAGGTTTTGATGAATGATTCAATCTCTTGTGATTGGTTTGTTGAGATCTTCAATTTCTTTTATTTTCAGTTAGATTTTTATTGTAATTTTAGAAAAATTTCCATTTCATTTATCTAATTTCTTGTTGTACAGATGTCCTAGTATACTTTTATGATCTTTTTGTTTTGTTTTATTTTCATTTTTCTCTTTAAAAGATACTTATATTACATAAATGTTACACAAAAAACATAGGGATTCCCATACACCCCACTTCCCACACCTTCCACAAACTCCCACATAAACATCCTTTATTAATGTAGCACATTAATTGCAGCTGGGGCTCTGCCATCAAGCATGGACCATAGTTCACATTGTAGACCACACACTTTCCCACACAGTTCTGCATGTTAGGTGATGATATAAAATGGCTTATATCTGTCATTGCAATGTCACACAGAACAATTCCCAAGTCCTGAAAAAGCCCCCGTATTACAACTGCTTTTCCTTCTCCCTGCCCTCAGAGCCTCCAGTGGCCACTGGCTCCACATCAATGTTGTAATTTCTTCTCTGGGGCCAGTAGTAATGTCCCACCACCACTTCTAATTTCATTTATGTGCATTTTCTTTCTTTTTTCTTTGTTTGTATAGCATAGGGTATATCAATTTTCCTTACTTTCTCAAAGAATCAACTTTTGCTTTTGTTGGTTCTCTTTATTGTTTGGTTGTTGTTGTTCCTAATCTCATTTATTTCTGCTCTAGCTTTTGTTGTTATTTTTCCTCTGCTAGATTTGGAATTAGTTCTTGATTTTTTTTCCTACTTTCTCCAGGTGTGTAATGTGTAGTTTGGTCTTTGATTTTAGATTTTTCTTCCTTTTTAATGTAGCTATTTGTGGCTATGCATTTCCTTCTCACTACTGCCTTTGTCAAATTCCATATATTTTGATGTGTCTTTTTCTCATTTTCACTCATCTCAAGATATTTACTGATTTCTCTTGCTGTTTCTTCCTTGACTTGCTGATTGTTTAAGTGTATGTTTTTTAACCTTCATAATTTTTTTAAATTTTCAACTCCTTCCATCTGTTATTGATTTCTACCTTAATTCCATTATGATGGGAAAATGCTTTTTATAGTTCCAATCTTTTTCAAATTTTTGAGACGTTTTTTGTGACCCAACATTTGGTCTTCTTGGAGAATGATGCATGAACAATTGAGAAGAAAGTAGTATATCCTGGTATTTTGTGGTGCATTATTCTATATATTTATATGAGGTTTAGCTCATTTATCACATTAATCAATTTCTCTATCTCCTTTTAAACTTCTGAATAAATGCTCTATATATTGATGTGACTTATGTCCTGAAGTCTCCATCTATGATTGTAGAGATGTCCATTTCTTCCTTCAGTTTTGAAAGTGTTTGCCTCCAATATTTTTGGATACCCTGATTATGTGCATAAATATTTTTCATTGCTATTTCTTCCTCGTGGATTGGAACTTTTATTAATATATAATGTCCTTATATCTCTCATAACAGTTTTACATTTAACTTCTAGTTTTCATGGTGTTAATATAGCTACCCTGGCTTTTTCTTTGCTTCTGTTTGCATCGAACAACTTTTTCCAGCCTCTCACTTTCAGCCTATTCATATCCTTGTGTCTAAGGTGCATTTTTTGTAGACAGCATACATGTGGTCCTTATTATTATTATTTTTTTAATCCATTCTATCAGTCAGTGACTTTTGATTAGGGGAGCTTAATGCATTTACATTCCATGTTAGTACTCTAAATGCATTACTTATTTCACACTTTTAATGCTTTGGCTTTTTCCTGATAATCTTTCTTTTTATTCTCTTCTCTAAGCATCTCTCTCCTGTCTTTTCCTTTCAACCTGCAGTAATCTCTTTTGCATTTCTTATAGAGCCGGTCCTTGCTAATGAACTTTTTCAGTTTCTATTTATCTGTCAATTTCTCAAATCTCCTTCTTTTTTAAGGACAGTTTTCCTGGATAGAGAATTCTTGTCTGGCAGTTTTCCTCTTCAGTACTTAAATATTTCATACTATTGAATTCTCACCTCATTGGTTTCTGATTAGAAATCAGCACTTAGTCTTTTCTTGTATCCTTTGTATGTGATGAATTGCTTTTTTCTTGCTGCTTTCAGAATTCTCTGTCTTTGGCATTTGATAATCTGAGTAGTATGTGTCTTGGACTAAATCTGTTCAGATTTATTCTGTTTGGAGTATCTTGTGCTTCTTGGAAATGGATATCTAAATCTTTTAAAAGAGTTGGAGAATTTTAAACCATTATTTTCTCAAATACTCTTTCTGCCTCTTTTCCCTTCTTGTCTCCTGGGACATTCATGATGCATGTATGTTTTGTTTGTTTTGTGCTATGATTTAATTCCTTGAGACTCTGCTCAATTTTTTCCATTCTTTTCTCTATCTGTTGTTCTGTTTCTTCTTTCAGATGGTATGTCTTCTAGCTCACTCATCATTTCTTCTGTTTCTTCAAAGCTGTTGTTGTATGCCTCTAATGTATTTTTAATTTCATCCCATGCCTTTTATTCTTGTAACATCTGTTTATTTCTTTGCATGTGTTCAAATTCTTCTTTCTGATCACTCAGTGTCTTCTTAATATCCCTAATCTTTTTGCCACCTCCTTGAATTGACTAAGGAGATTTATTTGAATATCTTTGATTAGTTGTTTCAAATCCTTTATCTTTTCTGCAGGTTTAATTTGTTTCTTTGCCTGGGCTATATCTTCCTGTTTCTTAGTATGGCTGTCATTTAGGCAGTTGATTTTCTTGATGTGTTTAATCAGGAAACCAATTTCTCTTTCTTGCCTCTGTTGATTGATGTGCAGTGTTCCACCTCTGGAGCCCACGAGGGAGGTAGGCAGAATAAACACTTAGGCAGAGAGGGAAGCTTGTTCATAATGGCACAGCTGCAGTCTGCTCCAGACAAACAGCCAAGCAAGCCTGGTTGTTCTTTATTTGCAGGGTTATTCATATACCACGGTTTTCACTTAAATGTTACATAGAAGGAACACAAAATGCAACTTCTCAGAATCATTTCTGCTCTGCTTTGGGGGTATGTGTGCTGAGACAAAGGGCTCTGTGAGCTAATAGCTGATTCAACAGTTGGACTGATGCTCAAGCAGTTAGGCCACTGCCAAAGTTTTAACCCTCACAGTTTAATGCTCACTGGTCGCTGCCTGAGTCTTAACCCTTACAATTGGCTTTACACTAAAGTTCCTCTTTGACGCTTGGTTCAAATTATTTTAGACCTTTAGAATAGCTTCCAATTAACTGATGAGATGTTTTTCAGCTCTCATTCATCTGATTCTTGCCCTGCATCTAAGGTACAATTTTTGAAAATGCAGGTTTTGTGTGATCATTTCATGCCCAGGGCAAAGTTTCCTTTATCTGTCCTTTGTTGTTGTTGTTGTTATTTTGATTTACCTCTGTATATTTTCAACTCTCATTTCTTTATCTCTAGCTGCTTTTACTTGAAGGGCTAATTTTGGTAAGAGCGTGCTCACCAAGACTACCTTCTCAAGTCAGTTTTTTTCCCAGCCAATTCAGCACCTGGGACCTACACAGGGGATACATATCATTTAAAAGGGTCTTGGGGAGATATAAAAGACTGCCAATCTTCTCTTGACAGATCTCTGAATCTGTGATTTCCTAACATGCCAAGCAGATGGGACTCTTCAGCCAGCTGTTCCCCACATTCCTAATGTGGTACTCTGCCTTTAATTCTTAACTGACTCCACCAGGGCTGGAGGCATGGTTGAGTCACATTCTATCTTGGCTGCAGTGGGTTGAAACTGTTACACTTGTCCCAGTCCCTGTGATCTGAATTCTTTAATCAACTGTCACAATCTATGCTGTGTCTTGCCTCCTTCTTTCTTGGGGAAGAGCCACCCTATAACAATCTGTTTCCTGCTGCCCCAAGAAGGTACTGTGTCAGTCCCTCCTCTGCCAGGGGTGAGGTTGAAAAAGAGGCAGCTGATTGCTTCCTGTCCTCGGCATGTTGACACTGTTCCCCACAGGCCTGAGAAATTGCAGTGTCTGTACATCAGCTCTGCATCCTGCATGGAGTAGGGTTGCAAGAGAGCCTGCCAATTTTTTTTCTATGCTGAGCATGTTGAAATTGTCCCATTGCCCTGAGAAACTGATCAAACTCCGCCCCACATCCTCCCTTCCCAGAACCACGGTTGAAACATCAGCTACCTGGTTTCTGTCTTGGGAAGGTTGAAACTATCTTGTTTTAGAGCTGAAATCCAGCAGTCTGAATTCTCTAATCAATAATAAGAGTCTGTGCTCAGCCTTATCCCCCACATTTTTGGAGAAGAGCTTCTCTTCAGCAAAACTTGTCTCCACAGCCCCAAGATATTACTGTGCCTCTAAATCAACCCAGTTTCATCTCTTGCTCAGTGTTACAGTTGGGCAGTTTGATGTACTTATGAATTCAAAAATATAATTGGATCATGATTGTAAACTGATGTGTTAATCTGAGCATGATTAAGTTATGATTAGGGCATTGACTGGGCCACATCAGTAGGGCATTGAGCCCCACCCCTTGTGGGTGGGGAATCGAATATAAAAGGCAAGGCAAAGAACAGAGTTGTAGCAGTCTTTTGAGAATCAGTTTTGATGTTGGAAAGAAGGCCCGAGGAGAAGAGAAGCAAGACGTTCACCTGATCGCCTAGAGCTGACCTTGTGGAGGAAACAGGAGCTAAGCTCGGAGAGAAATGCAGACCAGGGAAGAGAGGAACCCCAGAAGCCTGAACCTTGGCAAATGCCAGCAGCTGTCTTGCTCTAACACGTGGCAATGGGCTGTGGTGAGAGAAGAAACATAACGCTTTATGGCCTGGTATCTGTGGATTTCTACCCCAAATAAATACTGTTTGTAAAGACCAACCCATTTTTGGTATTTCACATTAGCACCCCTTTGGCTGACTAATACACCCAGTTTCAGGTTACAGGTTAAAACAGAGGGCACTGGTTAGCTTCTGTATTGGGCAGGTTTAAACTGTCACTGTGCTCTGGACTGGAAAACAACTAACAGAATTTACTAATAAATAGCACATAGTTGGTGCCCAGGCATGCCCCTTCCCATGTTTTTGAAAAAGGGGACTTCAATTTCCAGGCAAGGACTGACTCCTGAGACAGACTGCCAAGGCATTGGGGGATGGGTACCACCTCTGCAGTGTGGAAGGACCTACTCACAAATCTTTACCACGGTTTGTCAGTCTCTCTCTTTTACTCTTCCCTGGGATGGTGTACAGTATTATCCTGGTCTCCAGAACCTCAAAACAGTTGATTTTGACATTTCCTGGCAAATTGCTAGTGGCCCTGAAGGAGGACATGCAAACTGAGTCCTACAGCTCCCTTCTCCACCATCTTGGAATCCTTTTCCTCCCATTGCATTTTTAAGGTACAGAACTAGTACCCCAGAAAAAAATATTTTACTTGTACGTGTGGCAGGATACAAAAAAGAGAGAGTTGAAGCAACCACACTGGAAAAAATTAATTAAAAAGAAATATAGAAATTCCACTTCTACCTATGATGCAGAATTCTGAACAAAATATTGTACTAAATCTAACATTTTTTAAAAAGCCAGATAATCTAAAAAGTCGTATCTTTTCATGAGACCACCAAGAATTTAAAATTGTAAAATCCAAGTAATTTGAATTTCAAAGATGTACCCAACCTTCAAAGAGGAGATGTGACAAATTCAACTTTGTCAGACAGTGGGAGAAAGAGTTGGCCATAGAATAAAAAGTTAATAAGAAATTAGTTAAATTATAAAGAATTGTTAAAGCCAAGCATGGCCTAAAGTGTCAGTTGGAAAAAGAAATAAAACATAGAAGCAAGGTGTTTGCATTCATTCCCAAAGTCTTCTCTGAAGGTCTTTACCAAATGATTATGAGGAAGATTGGTGTTTGGCTTGGAGATGTTCAGACAAGGTCACAATGCAACCTTTAAAATATCAAACATCCTCTTCTCTAAAAATTATGGACTGCTATTACTTTGCCAACTGCATCTTTATTCATACTTTAGTCTGCCCTAATATTAGGTAAGATTTATTGTCACAATCATAGAAAGCATCCAATGTATGAGAATTTCCTTCCTTATACTTTGCTGCTCAATATCTAACCAGGGCCTAAATCTCATCATATTTTTTTAATAACACCCTCTTACTTAGAAATTGCACATTTCTTCATGGCATGTGTTCTTCCTCACAGTATTTAGTAATAAATCCAACTTGTTGAACCTCAGCTATTCCTAATGGTCTTTCACTAAAAAGTATTGACAATTACTAACTTAAAATATCTAATAGAGAGGATAAACAACATGCACAGATACATGGGTTATATAAGCCCTTTCTTATATCACCTATACTGTATCTGACCAATACAGCCTAATCATATCACCTGCTAAAGCACTCTTTCCTTTAAGAGTTTTTTTCTTTCTGTAAATAGAACTATACATTTATGTTTGAGAACATTTAGCAGCTATCTCCAAAATTTCACTGTTTCTATTAAATGCTTTAGTGAAGTCTGCCAGTAACATACTCCCCTCAAAACCCCTGTATTTGTTAATACTTTTTAATATAATAATGTATTAAATTTTTCACTCTGATAACTCTGATAACAGTAGTAAAATTTTGTATAAAATTGTCATATGATAAAAGAGTAATTAAGAATATGAGCTCTAATGTCAGAATATCTGGGTTTTAATTTGATCTTATTCTTTAACCTGTTGCCTGACATTGAACAAGCTATGAAAACTTTGTGGGTCCATGTTCATCACCTGTAAAATTCAGCCATTCAAATACACTCATGAAGACATTCTTCTATGTGCTTAGGATACAGCATTGAACATAATTGGTAAAAATATTGCACCCACAGAGCTTTCATTGTAGAGAAAAGCAGAAAAGATATAAAAGACATAAGAAACATATGTAGAATGTTAGATGGGGATAACTGCTATGGAAAGAAAAAGCAGCATTGATGAGGGATGGAGCAGATATGATTTTAAATAGGGTGAAAAGAATGGTCTTAAGAGGAAGAGAATGATGAAAGACCCATGCAGTTATCTGGGGAAAGGGGAGCTCAGGAAGAAAAAACATATATATAAATATTCTAGGTAGCATCAGAACTAATCTGAATAAGGAAGGGAGAGGAGGTCAGCATGGCCATTCCAAAATGAGCATGAGGCACAATGATAATGGATGATTTCATAGAAATAGGCAGGGGCAAGGTCATGTTGGGCCTGTATTGTCTTGTAAATTTCTGATTTCTGCCTTTAGTGTCATGGAAAGTCTTGTAGGTTTTGTGAAGAAAAGTGACATGAGACAACTTGCATTTTAACAGTATCACTCTGATCTCAACATTGAAGTAGACTCAAGGGGTAAAATGTAGAAATCAGGGAGACCATCTAGGATGTGGGTCTTTTCACCATGATAGTAGCTTAAGAGATATTGAGAAATAGTCACATTCTAAATACATTTTTCCAAGCGACTCAATAGGATATACCCATAGACATGGTGTGATGTGTGTGACATAGAGAAAATGAGAGGTTGAGTCTTAAGGTTTGGTCTGAACAAGTAAGAAGATAGTTTTCCATTACTTGAGATTAAATTTTAGATATTATATGTATCTATGTGAGTATTATCCTGTGAAGATAAATTATGTTAATTATATACCTAAATACCTTTGAATATTGCCTGGCACTCATGTGCTCAGGAAATATAATCTACTTTTACCTTTATTATGTAACATTAATTAACTGTGAATAAAAACTAGTGTTCATATATGTTTTATTCCAGTCTTAATTTCTTTGTCATTTTTCAAGTAGTTCAACCTTTATTATATATAAAATTTTGACATATCACCACAAGCAAAAGGATTTTGTCTTAAGAATACTTCAGACCACATCTTACGCAAAATATGATATGCACTACGATGCATATCATATGACTAGGGAAAATAGAGGGACAATGCAAATATTTTAGTGTTTTCACATTGCCCAAAGTTGATATTACATTCATTTAATAACACCATTAATGCTCTTTAAAATATATTATTAAAGGACAATGTAGTCTGAATTTAATTAAAATATAAGCAATTTCTGAACTTATTACTATCTGAAAAATTAGAGAATCTGTTGAACACAAACCAACAGGGCACATTTTCTAAATTATAAAAATGTACATAAAAGAAAACAAGTCCAGCACAGATTATAATAAAGAACAGAAAATATAAATGGCTTAAAAATATAAGACACAATGCATGTGTAAGAGTAATTAAAAAGAATATTATTAAAAAATGCTTATCAAAGACAACTAATTGCAAAAAACAAAGAGGAATTTTTATAAATATAGACTCTAGGCAACATAGAGTTCAGAGTAAAACTAAGTGTTACTATAGTAATTTGTATGAATATTATATATGATAGTTAAAATTTTAGGTAAATTCAGTGCATAAAGGTAATAATGCATATTTTAATTATTTGAATAACCTTATTACAGTGATTAGCTGGTGAGAATTTGTTAAAATTTAATCCTAAACCAGAGTTTGAACTTTATTTTAATATTTCCAAAATCATTTAAGCAAATGAACAAATATTCTACAAAGAATACTTTGACAAAAATGTAAAAGTATACAAATCACATGAAGGGAAAATATATATAATAACCATTGCTTATGTGTAAGTAAAAATAATCAGATATAGGAAAATGAAAAAACATACTTTCTTAAATATACATTGAATAGTTGAAAATTAAAACTGCAAGTCCAGATTATGTCAAGGAACTTTTAAAAAGAAATAATAGCAGCTGCCTGGCTTTGCAAATTTTCTCTATTAAAATTCTTAAAACAGATGAAACAGAAATTTAAATGAAAGATTTATCTTTCTTTAAAGGACATAAACTTATAAAAACCAAGAAAAAGGAAATAATTTTTTTTAGTCATAGTAAAATTAAACATAAAAATAGTAAATACTGAAACTTATTAATGCATCACAGAATGGTAGGGTTTTTAACTGGTAGGCAGGTCGGTACAAAAGAATTATAATTTCATGCAGTTATTTAACCACATGAATTTATAAAACTTCAATTCTTTTGGCATTGTAAAATGAGACAATTTCTCTGATGAACCCAGAAAACATTCATCTCGGAAGATTTTATGAAAAAGAAATTACCAAAACTTATACTGATGAATGGAAAAAAAATAGCTGCAAATTAGGAACAGAAAATGAAGAAATTTTATAAATATGTAACATAAACGTATATATATAAGATTAGTCTAGAAGACCATGAACAAAACTCTCAAAAATGGTTCTGATATTTCTATTTTCTTCAATAATCTAAAATATTTAACAAATTTCCTTCAATGTTCATGTAGTTTTTCTATAAGTTAATTATATCACAATATTTTACTTTCCCCTAAAATCAAACATTGAATTTCTCTTTTTCTATTTAGCTGTATGTTTATGAGTAAGATTAGGCAAAAATATTTATAAAATACCATTGAATATTTTCATAACCAAAGCTATTGTGAATTTAAAATTTTGAAAGAATATAAGCAGTCTCATGAACCTGTTCAAAATTTTTTAGTACTGTATTCAATTATTTCTATTCATCATCTGATTTAGTTTTTAAGGAAACTCTATGGCTTTAGAATTATTTTCCTTGTACAGTTGAGTAGACTAGAATTAAAAGTTTCAGTAACTAGGAACACACAGTGAAAAAGTTGGCAGATCTAAATTCTAAACCCTGGATTTTTCAGTCCAAAGCAGCACTCTTTAAGACTGTGCTATATTAGTTCTCTAGAGAAAAGATAACTTCAGAAAGTTTTTTTCATAATAAAATTCTCTAAACATGGAATATACTTGGGGATTTCTATAAAGTTGCTCTTAAGAAAAATACATTTAAACCGCTACTTTAATAAATACTTCATGGAATCCAAATACTAGGTAGATTTCTAAAAACACATTCTTGGAAATGTTCCAATTAATATGTGGTCTAATAAAGGATGGCTCAACATAAATTCAAACTAATTAAAAAATGCTACTGTATTTAGAAAGATGCCAAGTAATTCCCAAATAGGAAAAAAGAAGAACTGCACTTAAAAGTTCAGCATCACTGTCATTTCAATTGACTGGAACCCTCTCCCCCTTGCATGACTCTAATTAGAGCATTTTTTACTTTTTTGTTCCTAAGACTATAAATGAGTGGCTTCAGAATGCAGATCAACATAGCATAAAACACAGAAGCCACTTGATCCATTCCTAAGGAGTAGGCATTCGTTGGTCTTAAATATGTAAAAATTGTAATGCCATAATAGATGGTGACTCCCAGGAGGTGGGAAGCACAAGTAGAGAAGGCTTTGTGTTTTCCAGAAGTGGAATTATTTTTTAGGGTAGTAGGCATAATGGACAGATAATATGCAAAGATTATGGTAAGAGA
>JAQZBX010054630.1:0-18612 GCA_029593785.1 Cabassous unicinctus
GATTTCTCACCAGAAACCATGGAGGCAAGAAGACAGTGGCATGATATATTTAAGATACTGTAAGAGAAAAACTTCCAGCCAAGAATCTTATATCCTGCAAGATTGTCTTTCAAAAATGAGGGCGAGTTTAGAATATTCACAAACAGAAACTGAGAGAGTTTGTAACCAAGAGACCTGCTTTGCAGGAAATACTAAAGGGTGTGCTACAGCCTGAAAAGAAAAGACAGGACAAAGAGGCCTGGAAGAGAGTCTAGAAATGAAGATTATATCAATAAAAGTAACTAAAAGTGTCAAAAGAGTGGTGAAAATAAAATATGACAGACAAACCCAAATATTCAGGAATAAACTTAACCAACAATATAAAGCATTCATAATCAGAAAACTACAACTCATTGTTAAAAGAAATCAAAAAAAGACTTAAATAATTGGAAGAACATTCCATGCGCATGGATTGAAAGACTAAATATCATTAAGATGTCAATTCTACTCAAATTGATATACTGATTCAATGCAATCCCAATAAAAATTCCACCAGCATTTTTGAAATAAATGGAAAACATGATTATCAAATTTATTTGGAAGGGTAAGGGGTCCTGAAGAGCCAGAAACAGCTTAAAAAGGAAAAGTGAAGTTGGAAGACTCTCATTTCCAGACTTTTAAGTTGTATTACCTAGGTACAGTGGTAAAAACAGCATGGTACTGGCATAAAGACAGACACATAGATCAATGGAACCGAAGTGATGGTTAAAAAACAGACCCTCACATCTATGGTCAAGTGATTTTTGACTAGCCTGTCAAACCCACCCAGCTCGGGCAGAACAGTCCATTCAACAAATGGTGCTGAGAAAATTGAATATCCATAGCAAAAGAAGGAAAGAGAACCCCTATACAAAAATTAACTCAAAATGAATAAAAAACCTAAATATAAAAGCAAGAACCATAAAGCTTCTAGAAGAAAATGTAGGAAAATATCTTCAAGACCTGGTGGTAGGTGGTGGACTCTTAAAAGAGATAAGAGGAGGAACGAGATGGACTACTCATATTTAATGTATATAGAAGTTTTAATTAGCTCTACTAAAAGTGTGGAAATGTACAGAGTTGATGGTAACACATTATAGTGAGTAACAGCTGGTTTATAAATGGGGATGTGGCTGAAAATGTTAGTCTAGGGATGTAAATGCCAATTGACAGAAAGCTAGAGAATAATCTAGGGACTGAATAGCACAGTAAACACAGAGGTGGATGAGAATAGTGGTTGATGATACAGATGCAAGACTATCCTTTGTGAGCTAGAGCAGGTGTACACCAGTATTGCAGGGTGGTGGGAATGTGGAGAAGCATGGGAAAAATACAACTGGAGTGACCTATGGAGTGTGGTTAACAGTAATAATGTAATATTCTTGTATCTATGCCAAAGATGTACTGTGTTGATAATGGGGGAGTATGGAAAATGTGTGCCAAATGTATGCTGTGGAACTGGTAATAATTGGATGATATTATCTCATAATCTGTAACAAATGTTCCACCACAGTGTGGTGTGTTGATAGACGGGTGTTTGGGAATTCTAGACATGTGCATGATTGTTTTATAAGTTTACAGCTTCATTCATAAAAATATATCTAGAAAATAATAATCGGGTGGGTTGGGGGAAAATACACCAAATGGAAGGACTATAATTAGTAGTAAGATTTTGACAATATTCTTTCATAATTTGTAAAAAATGTCTCATGACAATACAAGGTGTTGGTGGAGGGTTGATGTATGGAACCCCTGTATGATGTTATGAATGGTAGCTTTGTAAGTTCACAACTTTTACTATACACTTATTGTTTATGTATGTTCATATATAAATGATATAAAAAAAGTAATAATAGGGTGGGTTGGGGGAAAATACTTTGGTTCGTTGTAATATTTTGAGGATGCTCTTTAATCATTAGTTAAAAATGTTTCACAACAATGCAAGGTATTGGTGGTGGGGTGAGGTATGAGAGCCCTGTATGATGTTATGTATGTTTGTTTTGTAAGTTCACAACTATAACTATACAGTTATTGTTTATGTATGTTCATGTATGAGTGATATATTCCAATAAATCTTTAAAAATTAATTAAAAAAATACATTATGCTAAGTAAAAGTAGCCATTCAGAAAAGACCACATATTATATATTTCCATTTACATGAAATATAAAGAATAGACAAATCTATAGATTCAGAAATTAGATTGGTGGTGGTTTGGGGTTGGGAGAGGGTAAGGGATAGGCACGTGATAGCTAAAGGGTACAGGGTTTCTTTTTGAAGTGATGAAAATGTACTAAAACTTACCATGGTGGTGGCACATATCTCCGAATACACTAAAAACCATTGAAATGTACACTTTAAATGGGTAAATTGTATTATATGTGAATTATATCTCAATAAAGCTATTTTAAAAATATTTTCTGAAAAATATACAAAATGAAACTAGAAAATAATATTGTATTATATGTTTATGAAGTGTTTATTTTGTGTTAGGCACTGTGCTATTGACAAAAGCTTATTGTTTTAGTTTCCTGGCTGCTAAAACAAATACCATGCAATGGGTTAGCTTAAAACAAAGGGAATTTACTGGCGCACAGTCTTGAAGCTAGGAGAAGTCCACAGCTGAGGTGTCACTAAGGCAATGCTCTCTCCCAGAAGACTGTGGTCTTCTGGGCTGGCGGCCAGCAACCCCGGATGCTTGGCTTCTCTGTCACATGGCCATGCACACGGCAGCCTCCCCTGGCTTCTCTGGATTCCGTTGACTTCTGGCTCCTTCCAGTGGCTTTCTCTGTGTCTGAATTTCATTCTGCTTATAAAGGACTCCAGCAGTAGGATTAAGACCCATCCTGATTCAGCTGGGCCACATCTTAACTGAAGCAACCTCATCAAAAGGTCCTATTTACGACAGGTTCACACCCACAGGAATAAGATTAACAACGTGTTTTTCCAGGGTGCATAGCTCCAAGCAACCACACTTACTAAGTACTTGCTATGCACCAGACACTTTCCTAGAATCTGAAATATAGCAGCAAACTAAACAGACAAATTTCCTGCCCTTGTGCAGCATGCTTTTGAATGGAGCTAGACCATACATAAATACATTATTAGGTTGTGATAAGTGCTAAGAAGGAAAAGGAAGCAGTCTAAACCTATAGAAAATAACATGTTTCCTTTCATTTGAAAGAGGGGTTGCCCTTTCATAGGGAGTGGCTGGGGAGCTGACACCTGCACAGAGGCAGATCTGAAGGAAGGCAGAGCTGGGAGGGAGAGGGTTCAGGGTAGTGAGAAGAGCTGAGCGCAGAGGTGCTGAGGTGGGTGTGGATGCACTTCATGTGTTCTAGGAAGAGCAAGGAGGCCGGTGGCCTGGGGTGAAGTCAGTGAGGAGGTAAGGGAGACAGGCAGAGTTTATAGGCTGCAGCACAACTTTACAAACATTTAGTGCTAAGGCCTGTCTCATCCGTGGCAAACGTGTCCTTAACTTCACAGAAACATACCAAGGAAATCTCAGCATATCCAAGTGTTCAACGTTTTTCAAGCTACGGGTTGCCACCTCTTCATGCATTCATGAAAGTAATTTACTGGGTTGAAACCAGAATTTTTTCATGGAATGGAATGGAAAACATCGCAGAGCAAACACATGCGTCTCTATGTGCACAGGTGCCTTTTGGTGCAGGTGTGTCGCGTGCTGTGATTTAAAACGTATTTCTCACCGAGGATCGCATCAAAATATTTGAAGCACCCTGACTCCAGTCCAGCTCCTGCAAACAAGTCCCTGCTTGAGCACATGCACACCTGCACCAAGAGGCACCTTGGTGGTCAGTCTGTACGTAGCCTCCTGCGCTGGCTGCCAACAATTTAACTGATTCAAAAGACGAACTTACCTGCAGCTATGGAACAAAAAGGGTCCTTAACTGAGAAGTTCTCCTTAAGCAAGGTGGGAACCCCACCTGTGTGTTTGCATTGCAATATATGTTTTGCTTGTTTTTTGCTTGTTTAGTCACAACAGCCCTCCTCTACAGAAGGAGAAATCTCCAGAAGATCCTCTGAGTAGAGATATACCAGCAAAGGGTGGGGTTGGTGGTTCTTTCTCAAAAAAGTGCCAGGATCCTTGAAACTGGAGTTATTGGAACAGGTGAAAGTTCCAATCCTGATGCTGCTGCCACCTCCCAGCAGTGTGACCTGGGCGACGTCATTCCTTTGAGCCTTGGTTTCCTCATCTGCAAAATGGGGTTGATGACGGTGCTGACCTCATAGGCCTGCTGTGGGTTCATAATAATGACGGTTTATGCCAACGCACTCCATTTCAACAACTATGCATATCAACCCAGTTAGTCCTCACTAAACCTTGGGAGGTGAAGGGTCTGTCATTCCTGCTTTAGAGAGGAGGAAATGTGTCCAAGTTCACACAGCTGGTGAGTTGTGAGGCCCGGGCTTCCAACCAAGGCAGTCTGACCCCAGAGCCCACATGTGCCGATTCCACACATTATTTACTCCAACGAGATGATATTGGTGACCATGCCGGGCACACCGAAAGTGTATCATCCATTTATTAAATCTTTCCCGAGGACTTACTAGGTGGCAGGCATTTTTCTAAACGCTTTACAAATATTACCTCATTTAATCCTCATGATCACCTAACGAGGGTTTGGTTCTGAGGATTGGGGAGGTGTTAAAGAACCCACTAGACGCTGTCTGGAGAGCCTAGATGACTCCTCCGAACTTCCTTGGTTTCCCAGGTCTTCCCATGACCCTATCGCCAGGAGCGATTGTCAATAAATGTTCCTTGCGTGAAATGAGACTTGCTAATTAGCTCTGACCCCTCCTGAATGAGACACTGAATTCACCACCTCTGAGACGCATTTTTTCAGGCCAGCTGGTGCTGGGTGGGACCTGAGCTTCCGGCACTAGATCCTGCCCTGCACTGTGTGGGCCCAGCCCCTTGGATCCCCTTCTTAGTGACCCCAAAGGTGCGAGATGGGGGAAATTGCACCACAAGAAAATCAAGGTAAAACTCTTTGCTGATGATTTATGTAGATTCCTCGTCCTCAAGGAGGTGGGCATAAATCCCCATTCCTTACTTGTAGGCTACATCTAGTGACTTCCTTCCAAAGGATGGTATGGGAAAGGGAGGGGGGACTCCCTTCACACTGGACAGCAATGCCAGCGCCAGCAGTGACAAAGCACGTGTGTATCCTCATTATCATGTGGTGAAAAGGCACGTTGCCTCTGGGGTCTTCCTCCACCGACCCACAATTGTAAGAGAAACTTCAGACAAATTCCACTGGAGTGGTATCCTGCAGATGCTGGACCAGTACTCCTCAAAACTGTCACGTTCATCAAAAACTAGGAAAGTCTAAGAAACTCTTACAGCCATAAGGAGCCTAAGGAGACTTGGCAAGTAAAGGCAAAGTGGGATCCTGGATGGGAACTTAGACCAGAAAAAAAGCATAGGGAAGTTATGAAAATCTGACTGGGGTATGGACTTCAGTAATAGAAATCGATTCATTTATGGTAACAAATGTACCCTATGAACAGAAGATGTTAACAAGAGAGGGATCTATCATCAGTTGTAACAAATGTTCCACATCAATGCAAGGTGTTAATAATAGGGTGGTATATGGAAATCCTGTAGTTCATGCATGATTGTTCTGTAAAGCCACAACTTCTCTAATAAAGAAAAAAAAACTAATAAGGTATGGGATATACGGGAACTCTCTGTACTAGCTTCATAATTTTTCTGTAAATCTAAAACTGTTCTAAAAATAAACTATTTTAAAAAAACTAAACTAAAACACCCTTTGCTGATAAAGGTGAGAACTTCTGGACCAGGAGAAGGTAATAACTGGAGAGCTGAGGCGCAGCTTGCATCTGGGATGGGGTCCAGCCCATGGTTTCCATAAAAGGAAATTTTTCTTCTGGAATTTAAGGCAAGCCCTGGATCTAGAGTCTGAGGACTGCAGTGCAAGTCCTGCCTCTCTGTGACCTTAAGCAAAAGCACTCAACCTCTCTGAGGCCAATTAACCATCTGTAAGATTATAAAATGAGACTGAGAACACCAGCATGAATTCTCAGAAAGTCTGGGAGGGGAGTTCATAAGAACTCTCTTAACAACAGGTACCATTTACAGAGAACACGAGGTGCCTGGCCCAGGAAAGAACTTAACCATCATCTCAGTTGTCCTCATAATACTCCTAGGGGGTAGCTACTATTATTACTCTCACTTCACAGATGAGGAGAGTGAGCCTAAGTGAGGTCAACTGACTTGCCCAGGGTTGTATGGCTAGGAAGTGTCTAAGCAGGGACTTAATGGCTGGCTGTTTCCAGAGCCCATGCACCTAATCATAGTATTAAGGTTCCTACAATCAACAGACATGAGACTGCAAGCTCAACAAGGACAGGGATTGCAGCCTGTTTGGTTCACGGCTATATCCTCTGTTCTGTCACATAATAGGTGCTCAGTAAATATTTATTAAATGATTTAATGATGGGTAAGTGAAAAAATGGGTAGGAAAATTTTATAAACTGTGAAAGTGTATATGTTCACCATAATGATTATCCCTTGTATTAGTCAGCTATTGCTGCATAACAAATCATCCCCCAAAATTAGTGGCTTAAAAGAATAATCATCAGGAAGTGGATGTGGCTCAAATAATTGGGCTCTCATCTACCATATAGGAGGTCCAGGGTTCAGTTCCCAGGGCCTCCCGGTGAAAGGCAAGCTGGCCCAAGGGGAGAGCTGGCCCACATGGAGTGCTGGCCCATGTGGAGTACTGGCCCGTACAGGAGTGCTGGCCTGCGCAAGAGTGCAGGCCTGCGCAGGGGTGCTGGCCCACACAGGAGTGCTGGCACAGCAAGATGATGCAACAAAAAGAGACACAGAAGAGAGACAATAAGAGATGCAGCTGACCAGGGAGCTGAGGTGGCACAAGAGATTGAGCGCCTCTCTCCTACTCCAGAAGGTCCCAGGATCGGTTCCTGGTGCTGCCTAAAGAGAAGATAAGCAGACACAGAAGAAAACACAGAGAGCAGACAGCGAGCGCAAAACAAGCGGGCGGGGGTGGTGGTGGTGGGGAGAAATAAACAAATAAATCTTTAAAAAAAAAAAAAACATAGACGTTTGAAAAAAATAATCATCGTTCATTACATCTCATAATTTCTGTGGCTCAAAAAATTGAGGAGTAGCTTGACTGAGTGATTCTGACTTGGGTGTCTTGTGTGGTTGCAATGAAGATGTTGACCAGGGCTGCTGTCGTCTGAAGATTGGCAGGAGCTGGAGGAATGGCTCCCAAGGTAGCTCTCTCAGATGACCTTCAAGTTGATGCCAACTGTTGGCAGGATGCCTCAGTTCCTCTTCAAAGAGGTTGCTGCTTGAGCATCCTCACAGCATGGTGGCTGGCTTCCCCCAGAGCAAGCAATCCCAGGGACAAAGGCAGAAGCTGCAATGCCTGTTATGATCTATCCTTCCCCCATATCCTATTGGTCTCACAGTGAAGCCCTCACTCAACATGGGAGGAAGCTACAAAAGGGCATAAACGTCATGAGGCGAAGATCACTGGAGACTATCTTAGAGGCCATCCTTCATTTCTTAGACAGGAGTTTTAAAGTTGGGGTTCTCTGAATTGCCCCTCTGCAATAAAGACAGAAAACCTCACTTCTGCTCCAGATCATCTCTTCAAGAGTAGCGCAAGCTCAAGAAAGGGAGACAAGAGCCACCACTGCATTGCCCACAAATCTCCCTGGTCTTGGTCATCATTTATGGTGATGCCCCTTGGTACTCAGGTTAACCTCCTCCTGGCCTGGTTAGTTCTTGGGGCCTCCAGGAAATGCCTTGGTAGTGTCTCACCTCTACCTCTGTTATGCAGATGGAAACATTAAAATGGTTCTGGAGGCTAGGTCCCAGAAGGAAAATGTGGGTTGGTGAAGCTAATCCAGTAGAATTTGGTTCTGAACAAACTAGAATATGGAAGAAGATTGTCCCTGAATCCTCTTCCCTTTCACTGTCTTGTCCTTACTATTTTTCTGTAGACTCTCTCCATCCTTTACCACACTGGCCCATTTCCCTTCTGCCACATGTCTCACTATCCTAGACTCTAGGGCCTCTTTATTGAAGCAATGATATTGTCAGTCACTAACAGTTTAGGATAAGTCATATCATGTGCCTCAAAGTCCTGAGTTCTTCAATCCAATCATGATTTCCATTGTGATATATCACCATGTCTCCTTTTCATTAACCACCCAAAAATGGTCAAAGAAGAAGAAGTGGGTCAGAGTAGAGAGCTCCACATATGGCCCCACTTCTACTTTCTTGCTTCCATACCTTGTCTAACCAAAGTCCCCTCAGCTCTGCCTGTATCACTAATATGGAACTTAGATGCTATGCTGATTATCTGCCCTTCCGGAACCATTTTATGCCCTCTTCCACACTGCCCTGCCCTAGGAGGCTGAGCTCATGGAGTACATAAAGGTGCTGCCTTGACCTCTGGCTTCCTGTTGGTTTTGGCCCACGGACAACATGAGCAAGAGAATAGATGGCTGCATTCCTATACTAGTGGCCACAGCTTCTCTTGAGTAACCTCTCTTCCATATCACAGGTCATGCAAGGTTCTAGAAATACTGTTCCTTTCCTTGCCCCTCCAGACCTGGAGTGTTAACAGCTTCCCTCTGATGCCAGCCCCTTGATTCATCTCCATCCCTTGGTGGTCTCCTTACACCTGCCCCTACTTCTGCAAATAGTTTGGTAAACTCTTCTTAATTATCCGTTTTGAGTGTGCCATCTGTTTCCTACTGGGACCTTGATGAATACAGACCTCTTCCTGATCCCCATCTTCCCCCCTCTTCTCCTCTTTGGCAGCAACTGCAAGAAGCTGCTCTCAAATTTCAGAATGCAGCAGCCAAGTCAACCAAGCACTGAAAAGTTTTGCCAAAGCTCTGGGGCTGGTGGAGATGATACACTGGAAGGTGAGTCAGGCAAATGCCTCAGGAAAGATGCACTCCAGCTACTGAATGTGGTGACATTTCAAGGGGTGGTATGGGGTGCAGTGGGGAGAGGAATTTGGCTCACCATCTTGTGCAGCTCATTCCTCAACTCAAACGGAGGCAAGTGCCTCTTTCTTCAACCTCATTCTGCAGACACAACCACTGCAAGTGTTGGAGAAGGTAACTCTATCCCAGGGCATCATATCATGTAGGGTAAATTCTAGAACTAAAGATAAGATGGGAGGGTTAAAACCATGCATCTCCAAGATTATCTTTTAAAGGCTCTTGCACCACAAATAGGGAATCTAGATATGTCAAAAGGCAGCCAGAGGCCATGCAATATTTCATACAGGGAAATGGAGGCATAATGAAGGGAGACACTGGAGTCCAGGACTCTTCAGTCCCAGCAGGAAGCTCTGATTGACAGGTCCAATCTGCTTGAGTAAGCTGCTCCCCTTCCATCTCTAATCCTAGCTTCTCCTCTCTCTTTCAACCCAGCTATAATGGCTATTCGTATGTTTGGGGCTTCCCAGCCTCAGACCCCCTTTCCTAAGAGTACCCCAAATATCCTTTGGGAAATCAGCACTCTCTCATTCTCAGCCATGTGGTTTGGATAAACTGGCTTCAGTTAATCAGCATATTCCACCCCTAGGCACAATGATTGGTTCAGGGATGGATAAATGTAGCCAATCAAGAGTGAAGAGATATTGGAAAATGTTTGCAAAGGTTCTTGAGAAAGAAAAGCCTCCTCTCTCTTCCTCAAGGGCCACCGAAAAGAACTCCCTCTCACTCCTCAGGCAGAATGGTGTGAGGAACTATGGCAGTCATTTTATGGCTGCACAGAAGGTGATCCTGGAGCCCAAGAAGACAGAAAGAACCTGGGTCCTTGGTGACATCATTTGTGCTGCTAGAATAAACCCAGCCTGCATCCAGATGTACCTCTGAACTTTTCAGTTCTCTTTATTGGTTAAGTAAGGATGAGTTGGCTTTTATGTCACTTGTAACAAAGAGCCCTCACTGATACACCACCCCACCTTCAAAGACCAGCTCCAAAACACTGTCCTCTATAAAGCTTTGCCAGGCTCTCCCTTACCCCTCTGGCCCCAGAGCCCACCACTCTCCTCCCTTAGCCCCGAAGCTTTCAACTTGGGCTAGGTGGTAACTCTCCCTCCAAAAGTTCTTGGAGAATTGTCATACATACATTTCCCCTGGCTTACACCCCTTCAGTGTTGAATAACGGAAATGTACCTTTCCATGTACACCCCCTCTACCAATAATCCTTAAGGACAAGGATGATGCTTGGGGGTGATAGATGGGATGCAATTAAGAGGAATAAGCACCGGGTTGGGAGCTGGGAAACCTATGTTCCAGTCCTGTTTCTGAGCTTCATCTCCGATGTGACATGGGATAAGTACCCTCTCCCCACAATTTACTTATTTGATGAATGAGAATTGGAACAAAATTTGAGGGGTTTCAATCATGGTCTTGGAGATCCTAGGATTCAAGTGGCTGTCCCAGGGCCTCTGCAGAAAGGGAAAGAGGGATGAGTGGAGTGACTCCGCCTCTCTATTCAACACAGCTGTTTAATGAAAAGATGAAAAGCCACATGGGGGAAATTGTATCTACACAATTATGGTAGATACATAAGGCTGCTTACCAAGAATGCCTGGTTCTCTTTCCAGGCATATAGTAGGATTATTCTTCTCTACATTCTTGAACATAGGTATGGCCATTTGCTTGCTTTAGCCAATAAAATATGAGTGGAAGTGATGGGTGCCACTTTCAAGAAAAAAAGCTTTAAAAGGCAGCTTAAAATTCACCATATTCCTCTTTTTCCTTTTCATGTGGTAGTCATGAAAACATGTCTAGATGGAGCCTCCATTAGCCTGCTTTCCTAAAAAAACTAAAAAAAGCAAAGACCTGCTGCCAAAATGCACACTACATGAATGAGAAATAAACTTTTATTATTGTAAGACTAGGAGATTTGGGGTGATCTGTTACTATAGCAACATCTAGCCTATCTTGACTGCTACAGGTTCTTCCCAGTCTAACCCAGGATGACCATTTAGTCAGACTAAGTGCCAAGCACTTTACATACTTCAACTCTTTAATCCTGACCACAATCCTAGCCAGAAATATTATTAGTGCACTCACCTACAGGTGAGGAAACTGGGACCCCAAGAGGTTAAGTAAATACCCTAAGCTAGTTATGTGGCATATTCAGGATGCCTCCACCACTCATGGGAACTGAACCCAGTAGTGTGCTACAGCCAGCTTATAGCACCTCATTAGAATTAACTGTGGGCATCTCTTCCCAAATTCATGTTCACTGACATAATATTGATAGCTTGAAACCAGTCATGGTGGGAATATTTTCACCATGGAAATTGGCAAATGCTACAAATCTGGGCTTTTCTTTTTTCTTTTTAAATTGCAGTGCCTATTTACCACCACACTGATTGGATTCATAGTATCAGAGCCAGCCACAATGAGTTCTGATCTAATAAACTTGCCCAGGGAAATTCCCAGAAGCTCATTCAGGATCCCTTGGGGTTTCCAAAAGTGTGTTCAGTTGAGGAGAAAAAAAAACCTGCAGTGAGACCAGCACAAAGCAGTGGAATCACAAGTTGAGTTGTTAAGAGCAAGAAGAGAAGGTGCTCTGCAGGGTGGCTGAAAAATATGCTGTGAGAGCAAGAAGAAGAAGAAGAAAAATCCAGGAGGGTGGTGGCAGAAAAAGGCTTTCCAATAAGGAGAACAGAGTCTTTCATCTGTGGAGCACACATTTTGTTAAGCCTGCATAATTCATGAAACACAAGAACATCCCGAGGACAGCTGAAGTTCAGGGCAGAAGATCAAATTGACAAGACTGGCTTTGGGGTATAACAAGTGGGTGGGGTTTCGGCTGCCAGAGCTGACCTATATTTCTGTGTTTATCAGCAGCAGGAGCTGTCTCTCCTCATCCATCACCCCGGCTAGGCTTCAACCGCAGGCCAATTTTCCCTGGGGGCCTTTGGAGCTTAGTAGCACAAGAATGGCTAATTGTTGAGTTCCAGTGGCTGCTCCTGAATACCCAGACAGATCACTGTATTCCTTCTTGGGGTGATAGTGATAGCAACTCGGCCACTTACAGGCAGGGTGACCTTTGCCGACACCTCTCCAAGCTTTAGTTTGTGCATCTGTAAAGTGGGACTGATAGGAGAGTCAGTAGAGTTCTGGCTGCCGGCAATCGCGGGGCTTCCTTGGCTTGTCTGTCTGCCCCGTGACATGGCCATGTCCTCTCTTTTCTCTTCCCAGGTTTTTGCTGACTTCTGGCTTCTGGCTCCTCCCCGTGGCTTTCTCTCTCTATGTCTGAATTTCTTCTGCTTATAAAGGATTCCAGTAATCTGAACTAAAGCCTGACCTCATTCAGTTGGGTCACACCATAACTGAAACAACATCTTCAAGAGATCCTATTTACAATGGGCTCGCTCCCACGGGAGTGCGGTTCAAGATTATGAACATGTATAAGTTGGGGTAACTAATTCAACCTACCACAGTTATTATTATTATTGTTTCCAGTTTTAAAATGAGGAAACCGAGGCTCAAAGAGTTATAGTAGCAGCAAGGTGAGAAAGCAAGCCTGGATGTATTTGTCTCTAAGTGCTTGTTTCATCCAACTACCCTTCATTCCCAGAAATAAAAGCAGCCCCATTAGTAAAGCTAATTAACATTTACTTGGCAATTAAGCTATGCCAGACACTAGATTAAGCACTTTACACACCTTCTCATGTAATTCTGACAACTACTCCAGGAGTTGGGCACTTATCCCCATTTGACAGAGTAGGAAACTGAGGCATAGAGAAAGTCCAGAGCCTCCTGGCTGAACCACTGGGATATATTCTGCCTGAGTATTTTGGGGTATCAAGGAAAGGCCAAGAGCTATATGGTCTATGCAACATATACCCTTGAGCTGCCATGAAATTCCGGGTCCCCTCATTTCCTGACCTATAGTGGAGTAGGCAAGAGAGAGACAGCATCTTAGGAGCTGGAGAGGGCAAGGCAGATAGTTGGGGTGGGGTCAGTGTTGGGGCTAAAGATGATGGACAGAAAGCTAGACCAATGGCCAGTGGGCTAGGTCAGCCCTTCCCTCAGTGTTCCTCCCCTACACCCCACCCCCAGAAGAAATCCCAGGATCTTCCCAGGTATGTCTGACTGGATGTCTTAGAATGGCCACTTAAAGTGGAATTAGGAACAACTCTTGGTCTCCTTTCTCCAGCTCTCCACACTTCCCTTCCCGTACCAAAGAGGGCAGATGTGGAGACCTGGAACAGGTGGACGTAAGGAGGAAGCCCATCTTCCACTTTCTTGCCTGGAAAGATTTATTAAAGCAGAACCGTCTGAATTGACAAAATAAGGGTCAGAGGCTGCCATTTGGAGGGACTCCCAGGCAATCTGATAGAGTCTGCCAGGACCCGGAGGGACAATGACTCCCCTTAGCTCCACTTTCACGTCTGTGCGAGGTCCACCTGGGGTGGCTCAGAGGTAGGGCCACCACTGCAGGAGAAAATCTCATGTCTCTCGTAGGTGCTGGGCTAAATTCTACTTCGGGGAGCAGTTAGTGGGGCAGAGAGCTCACACCCTCAGGAACCTCCAGACATGTTCAGGCTGACAATTTGTTACTGTCGTGTCCCTCCCCTACCTACACACCTCAAACAGCCCCCCGATGCCTACATGAAAACCTTGAGGTTCCTCAGTGTAGCCTAAAAGACTCTTCTCAGCCTTATCTCACACTTGTCCCTGCATCCAATTCCACTTTCCAGGAATGCTGCACCAACCTGCAGCTCCCTGCCTACTCCAGGCTCCTTCTCCTCTCCTGGCCTTTGTTCAGGCTGCCCCCTCTGCCTCTCCCTGACCCCTCTCGTCTGCCACTTTGTCCAGGTTGGCCCTAACCACCCTTTAAGATTCTCTTCAGACTTCCCAGTTCCTGTCCTCCTCCCCCAAAGCGGGGGTAAGTGCCCACACTTCCTCTAACATCAATCATATTTCTACCATTGAGCAACACTGTTGGTGGCTGGGTGAAGACCCTACCATTCTGCCTGCCCCTCTAAAATAAGTAAATAAATAAAACCTATCAGCTCATGTTCATAGGGCTTCTCGGTTTTATAACTAGGGTTGTGTAGTAGGTGTTTTTGGTGTCCTGGCAAATATTGGCTGTGGCTGGGGTGGACAGCTCCCACGTGCACTGACCAGATCCCAATTCAAGTGGTTTCCCTGTCCCTCTGTTTTGTGTCCCCAAACTTTCTCCAAAGCCACAGGAACTTGCTTAGCCCAATGGTAAGGCAGCTCAGAAGTGCTGAGTTAGCTCCCCTTAGGGGAGGGACAACCTTTTATTTCGGGAGGAGAGAGTCTGTAGATGAATACCTCAACCTCTCATCTTTTAGGGGCATGATTCTGATGTGCATTCTATGCAGCTCCTTGAAGGGGCATCATCAAAGTGATAACCAGCCCAGCAATGCATTTTTCATTGGTTTTTCCTTTTTTTTTTTCTGTCTCCAAACAAACTACCTGTACCCAAGACCTTTACCTGGGCTCTGATTTTAGGGGTACCCAAATTTAGAAAGGGAGGATGAAGAAGCTGTGGTTGGGGTGCAGTTTGGGAGGGGGGAGAATAACCTTTACACCCCGTATGGCCTCATGGACTGAGGTCGAGCTAGAGGAGTAAGAACCAAAAGTGAACAGGACTGTCCCCCAGACACTTTCTGAGGCTCTGGGCACAGGCAAAGCTACTATGGGGCCTCCATCCCAGCCTCTGGCATTCAGCATCATGTCTCAATCATTCAGGCTTTAGTGAGAAAACAGAAGCCGTGCTAGGAAAGTCAAGCAGAGGGAATTTAATACAGGGGACTGGTTATACAAGTGATGAAGGGCATGATGAGGGAACTTAGAGACTCACAATAGCAGGAATCTCCTGCCTTTCCTAGGACTGAAGCCTCAAAGGGAAGATGGTACCAGAGCTCAGGGTCCAGTTTACCTGGTAGAAGCTGAAATCATGGTGGGTCAGCCAGTGGGAGCCAGAGTCATGGAGGAAGAGATGCAACAACTTCTGGGAGTAGGAGGGGGAGAAATACCCTGGCTTCTTTCTTCCACCTCCTCCAGTCTCCTGTCAGTGCCTCCCCCGCCACTGGAAGCCAGTAGATAGGAGCGTGAAAAACACAGCTTGCAGGGGCTTAGACTCCTGCGGTGAATGCAGAGCAGGGGAAGCGTGGGAAACGGATCTCAAGGCAAACAGAGAAATGGCGGGCATATTATGTAAATATCTGATGGAAGAGTTTCTACATGAGAAGGATGTAGAAATGGGAGCAAGCCTGGCACATTCAGGGAACAGTGAGAAGGCCAGTGTGGCTGGAGCAGAGTGTACATGAGAGAAGGTGGTAGGAGGGGAGAGTTGGGAATGGAGCCACCTTATTAAGGACCTTGTAGAGCACTGTAAAGACTTTGCATTTTGTTCAGTGTCCAGTGGGAAGTCTTTGGATGTTTGCCAGCAGAGGAATGATACATCTACATTTTAAAGAGATCACTGTGGTGCATGGAAGATCAGCAGCACAATTAGTCGCTAGGAAAATGCAAGTGAAAATCACAATGATAGACCACTTCATATCCACTAGGTTGGCCATTATTTTAAAAAGTGGAAGATAACAGTTGTTGGTGAAGACGTAGAGACAGTGGAACATTTGTGCATTGCTGGTGGGTTTGTAAGATGTGGTAGCCACTGTGGTAAACTGTTATTAGTTCCTCACAACATTAAACACAGAATTGCTACATGTCTGGACAATTCCACTCCAAGGTATATACCCAAAAGAATTGAAAACAGGGACTCAAACAGGTATTTGTACTCCAATGTTCATGGCAGTATTATTCATGATAGCCAAAAGATAGAAACAACCAAGCGTCCGTCAACAGATGAATAGATAAACAAAATGTGGTGCATCCATACAAGGAAATATTATTCAGACATAAAAAGAAGTGTAGTTCTGATACATGCTACAATATGGATGAACCTTGAAGACACAATGCTGAATGAAATAAGCTAGACACAAAAGGACAAATATTATAGGATTCCACTTATATGGAATATGTAGAATAAGCAAATTCTTAGAGACAGAAAGTAGATTAGGGTACCAGGGGCTGTCTTTTTTTTTTTTTTTTAACTTTATTTTGTACATTTAATAATTGAAAATAAAACAATTAAAAACTAAAAAGTAAACACAGATGAATAAATATATACATTTCTCAATTAAATGTAATGGATACATACAAATTTTTTTTTTGAATCAAACAATATGTTACACAATATATTTGGCTCATAATAGCACAAGCATACAGTATTTGTCCTTTTGTGTCTGGCTTGCTTCACTCAACATAATGTCCTCCAGGTTCATCCATGTTGTCATACGCTTTATGACTTCATTTCTTCTTACAGCTGTATAATATTCCATCGTGTGAATAGACCACAGTTTGTTTATCCATTCGTCTGTTGATGGACACCTGGGTTGTTTCCAACTTTTGGCAACGGTGAATAATGTTGCTATGAACATCGGTGTGCAGATGTCTGTTCGTGTCACTGCTGGGAGTTACTCTTTAATGGATATGGAGTTTTTATTTGGGGTGATGAAAAAGTTTTGGTAATGGATGGTGGTGTTGGTAGTACAACATTGTGAGCGTAAGTAATGCCACTGAATTGTATAATTAAGAATGGTTAAAATGCCAAATTTTCTATTATATGTACACCACAATAGTTTTTTTTAAAAATTGTCTCCCTGGCTATTGTGTTTATAATAGATTATAAAGGGGCAAGATGGACACAAGGACACCAGGCAGGGAGCTATGTAGTAATCTAAGCAGGAGATGATGGTGGTTTGGACCAGTTGGAGGAGGAGAAGCAGAAGGGGTAGGAGAACCTGGAACTCCACGGTGGTTACTTAGTCGCTTCTGGAAAGTTCTGGGTTCCCAGTTTTACATTTACAGTTGGGAACACTATTGCAGGCTGAGATGATCAAGGAAGATGTCAAAGAGAAACTGGGTCTCTGAGGTTGACTGCTATTTGCACAGGCAGAGTAAAAAGAAAAGACATTGCATTTGGGAAAATTGCTTGCGCAAATACCCAAAGGTGGGGAGCCAGTGACCCCTTTAAAGCTTCTCCAGAAAGTTCAATCCTGTGCTTGATAATATCTTTTCTCAAAGCCCTTCTGACCACTCCCATTCGTGTGCCCCACTTAAAACGATCTGGCAGGAGAGGAGAAAATACTCAACACCTTTAAATAGAATCCACCAGCTAATAAAACTGGAAGCAGTAATCTGTCACTTTGGAAGTACGAGCCGACATGTTTCTCAAGAAGCTCTCTATTCTAGCAATAACACTGGGCTAGTAAACTGCTTGCCTCTTTCATTCTCTCTCTCTCTCTCTCTCATCTGTGCATTTCCAAATAATAAATGTCAAGTCATCTTTGGGAGTATTAAATACCCAGGTGGCCCATGAAATTGGAGAGCAAACACATTATCAATTTCAAAGGACAAGGGAAAAAACGAAACCTGAAGCAGTAGAGAGTAAGAGAGTCAGATGGTTGGGGATTCAAGTCCCACCTCCATCCCTGTGACTTTATGGCCTCTTGAACCTCAATTTTCTCATCAGTAAAATAGGGACAATAATTGTATCTCCCTCCCTGGCTTTTTTGGTGATTAAGTGATCTGATGTATGATATGATATATGTATCTTGGCTGGCACCTGAATAAATGGTTGCTGGTAATTTTTGTTGTTGTGGTTGTTTTTTTTGTTTGTTTTTTGTTTGCTGGCAATTTTTTAATAAACATTTTCTCACTAATAATATTGTGAATAAAATATAATTCTGAAAGACATATTTGTATTAAAAAATAAAGCAAATTAGCTAATTTTTTGTCATTATAGAGTCAAGGTTTTCTGTTTAAAAGAAAAGAGACACAAATATAAAATCAAAGTAAAATGTGCATCCTCAGTTTAATTTTGAAATATCAGTAAGAACTCACGATGTATTTTCTTCTTTTAAAAAAAATATGCATTTCCAAACTCTGTCCTCTCAAAAGGTCTAGAATCAATAACTAACTCAGGAGCAGTGAGCACTTCACACACTCAAATCATGGTCTCAAATATCATTTTCCCACTCAAAGAAATCATGGCTTCTTGGAGAAATGGCTGATGCCTTGGACAGAAAATGTTCAATATGAGCCTGATAAAGTGTTTTCATACCAAAAGGTAAGAAAGTTATTGATATGACCATTAGGGTCACTTCAAAAGTACTCAGGAAGGGAGTGGATGTGGCTCAAGCAGTTGAGCGCTCGCCTCCCACATGGGAGATCCCAGGTTCGGTTCCCAGTGCCTCCTAAAAAAGACAAACAAACAACGAGCAGACAACAAGCAAAACAGACCAGGGAGCCATCTGGGGGGGCGGGACGGAGAACTCCGGAGCCAATGTTAATAGTCTCCCAGCTTATAAATGGAGGCGCTGAAATTCCAAACCAGTTCTGTCACATAGCAGAGTGGCAGAACGCATTCACTGAGGTTTAACTTTCCTTCCACGACCCCCACCACATCAGGGGTTTGGGGAGG
>JAQZBX010054631.1:0-18601 GCA_029593785.1 Cabassous unicinctus
TATGTGTGCAAATTCAGGTTAGACATCTTGTCACCTTTCTTTTGGTTGTTCCACCTGAGAGGGTCAGGTTGCTGGCTAGCTTAACACCACCCTTTCCAGCAATCTACACAAATAACTAGTGGGACAGTGAAGAGGGCATTCTGTGTCCCCACACCCCCTCTCTGGGGTACAGTGTAAACACCGTTAGTACATTGAGGGGGTAGCAACATTCTCCCTAATATCTGGCATACAGGCCCAACACTCTCAGAAAAGTAAGTTGCTGATATGGCCTTCACTAATCTATGGGGAACAGGACCACCACTCTCAGAGCTCTGGGGTGTCGACATCATTCTCCCCAACCCTTGGGGAAGGTGCTCCACACTCTCTGTAGCTTGGGCCAGCAAAACTCTCCCTGAAGAGTGGGCTCCAACATCCAACCTCTTCAAATGCTGGAGCAAAGTCACCCTCTCTTTACACATCGGTGGGGTTCTTCTCTTGGACCAAGGAAATGTCTTAATTCCAGATCACAGCTTACATCGTTTTCCTCTTAAAGCTGTTTTTCCTTCCATGTCTCTCCTCCATGTCAATTTAAGTCCAGACTGATAGTGGTTTTGTTCATACAGCTCCCTCAAAAAGCTTGTTGGTTTAGCATGTAGGAAGCAGGAGTCCAAGCCATCAGAAAATAAAGCTTTCCACAAGTCTTTCCTGGATAACTGTATTTACAAACTTGGCTTAAAATTTCAAGGTTAGTTAGTTCCTCAAATGGGGCACTATCATCTGCAGGCTTGATTTCCAGAGGCTTGGAATTTTCAGAATCAGTTTTGGGTTTCTTTGTGTCCAGCAATTCAATTATCAGCTTATCTCTTTTCCTCTAAAATTTTGGTATAAGTTGCAATAAGAAGCCAGGCAATATTTTCAACATTTAGTTTGGAAGTCTCCTTGGCTAAATGTCCATGTTTATAATTTTCAAATTCTGCCTTTGATACAACATCAGGAATAAATCTTGCTAAGTTCTATGTGACTATAAAACATAGATCACCTTTCCTCCAGTTTCCAATAATAGTTTCATCATTTCCTTCTAAGACTTTATCAGCAATAACTTTAAGCTCCATATTATTATCAACAATCTCTTCAAAGTTGTCCAGGTGTTTTCTATCAAGCAACTCACAATTCCTCTTAAAAATACCACTTTCCTATTTATAAAAACCGTCCCAGCATTTCTGGTAATTGCAAAAGCATGACCCAACTTCTCAGAACCAAATTCTTTATTACTCCGCCAAATGGGTGCTGATGCAAAGTACCAGAAATCTGTTAGCTTTTATAAAGTGTATTTATTTGGGGGTAAAAGCTTACAGTTACAAGACCCTAAAGGGTCCAACTCAAGGTACCATAAGAAGTAATTTCTCACCAAAGTCTTTTGTCACTTGTTGAAGCAGGAGGGCTGCTGGTCTCTGTGAGGGTTCAACTTTCCTTCTTCCTCTTAAGGCGCTGTGGTCCCTGCTTTTGATCTCAGCTGCAGACTGGCATAGGACTTGTTTCTATCCAGGATCAACTGCTCTCTTCTCTTCACAAAGTAAGCTTAAACTATCAGGCAAATGGTTCAGCTCTCTTGGGGTCCCAGGATCAGAGTTCTCTCCTCTTATATTGCAATGGAACTTTTTGTCTTCCTCTGTATCTTCTCCTGTGTGACTTCTTGAGTGAGTGTCCATTTATGTAGCCCACCAAGGGACTGGGGACTCAACCTTGGATCTTGTCCTACTGAAGTTGTCAAATCAAAGCCATAATTTTAATTTAATCAATTAAATATAAACATATGAATTTATTACAAATAATGGGTATCATGCCCAAGGGAACAGATCCATTTACAAACATAATTTATATCTCTTTTTGGAATTCATAAATATTATCAAAATGCTACCTCTTCCATTTCAAGTAAATCATTGTTGTCTCTTCTAGTGCATGCATCCTTCCTTCTGAATTAAGACCACTTGACCAGCAGAGAATAAGATAATGGGTACAGGAAGAAATCATATTTCTGGAGGATCTATACCACTGGAGCAAGAACTGTGGTTTCCAATAAAAGGGAATGTCTGCTTCTAGGCAACATTTTTTACTTCTCTTGGAATTTCCTCCCTGCTAAACTGCTCTATTGATTTAAAACTGAAGACCGAACTCTTACCTCTATTTCCACCCCTCTAGTTTGCCTTAATGACTTTTGACTTGCCAGATTCCACAATTTTGTAGGACAATTACTTTAAAAACTCACTCTCTCACTCTTTCTTTTAACATAGAGAGACATTACATATTTTATAAAATTCAACTTAAAAGTTACAAGAGAGTTAAATTTAAAGTGCAAAACTGTGTAACTTCTAGAAGGACCCATAGAAGGAAATCCAGGTGACTTTGCATTTGGCAATGGCATCACAGGTACAACTTGCAACACAATCCAACAATGAAAAAATGGGTACATGGAACTTCATTAAACAAAAAATTTGCTCTGTTAATGACACTATTAGGATAAATAAAACCAAACAGTAGAGAAAATATTTGCAAAATACACAATGGCAAATGTCTTAAAAAAATTTTCACAGAATATTTGAAAGTCAAAAATAAGGAAACTAAAACCCAATTTAAAAAATAACCAAAAGAGCAGAAGAGACAGCCCATGAAAGAAAGGATAAAGGTGGAAAATAATGCTATGAAAAAATGCTCAACATCATATAAGATTAGGGAATTGAAATTAAAGTAGCAATGAGATATTGCTAAATCACTATTAGAATGCTAAAATCCAAACAACCACAACACAAATTCTGGTCAGGATTTGGAGCACCATGAAATCTCTTATCCATTGTTGGTGGGAGTGCACAATGGTGCACCACATAGAGAAGTGGGGGAAGATGTTTGTTTAGGAAGTTCCATGGATCTGTTCATCCACCAAAAGTGCTATTGAAATGGCTGGAACTATCTGAATCAACTATCTTGGAACATTGCAGTCTAGTGGAACACTATAGATAATTCAGCAATTCCGTTTTCTCCCCTGCTGTCTTTTCTTCATGGAATCCACATTGTTAGGAAGATAAGCACTCCCTGTCTGCCTCTTTCAACTGGAATTTACAACTCTAAACAGTTAATGGAACTTTTCTTCCCTAATAGCCCTGTGCTTTAGGAAGATAAGCTAACCTTATTCTTTTTGCTTTTGTAAACTTGCCTGCCCACTTGCTTAGGAATTTCCCAGCTTAGAGTTCCATTTAGAGCTCCTATATAAACTCATGAAAATCAAGACATGGGGTTCAGATTTTTTGGGAGATTTGATTCTCCTCTGGGCCTGTGTGTAATAATACTTTGCTCATCAGCTCCCACCCCAACCCCCGAGTGCTGCCTGGGTTTTTTCATTCCATCTGCCAAAACATTTGGTTCCCCAACTGGGAAAACCCAATCATGCATGCCCCTTGTGGCTCTGGCTTGGGGCTAATGGTTTTGGCCGACAGTGATCCAAGTGAATGAGGTGGGTGCCACCCATCCTCTTGATGGCATCTCCCTGTGGTCCCCATGAGCCACATCCTCACACACCAGGCTGACTCAGTGGGGAGGCAGACTGAACAGTGCCAGAGGACTCCAAAAAGGTAAGGCCCTGGGTGCCACGTCCTCAGTCAGGCCTGTCTCTTGGTGGAAGAGGAGACTGATCACCTCTTGAAATTTCAAGTAATGAGATTCCAGAATAGGGCAATCCCTGTGGGAGGGATAGCATAACCTCTGAGTGACTATGTGAGTGAGTGAAGATGGCAGAGGCTTGCATCTACCATATCATTCTGTGACTCTACTGCCCATGCTACGGAGTCCGAGTGGGCCCTAACTTTTTTTCTGTGGCTGTGTCATAGAGCACAAAGCCTCACTAAACTTGCTTGGGCACCTTAGCTAAGATGAGCCAAAGTTCTCATGAGAGTCATGGATGGGTTGGCATCTGAGTGGCCTTGAAAGAGGCCACTTTCCCATGTCTATCTTGTAACACCGGCACAGGCTATGGGCTCATCACAGTCAAAATCTACCATCTTAAACTGCATGCTGAAGAATTTCAAGAAGGTTTTTTCCAGAGATTATGTCATCTGGATGAACCCCGGCACCCTCCAAAACTTATGTGAAGTGGAGTGGCCCACTTTTAATGTTGACTGGCCCTCAGAGAGGACTCTGGATGTAGCCAGTGTCTGTGCCATGTGGCTGGTGTTAACAGGAACTCCTGGCCACCCCAATCAGTTTTCTTACATTGACTCTTGATCAAAGATAGCCCAGATTCTACCCCTTGGGTTTGATTGTGCATTGGGAAAAAAGGGACATAGCAGGTCTTAGTTGCACAGGGAATGGGTCTCCATAAGCCAGTCATTCATCAAGGATCCTTGGAGGAGGACCCACCACCCCCACCACTGCTGCCATATGCTCTGGCTGCTCTAGCCTTTCCAACTGGCCTGGGAGTGCTGGCAGATCTCCCAGAAACACCCGAAACTTTGGTGTCTCTTCCTAGCCTGGGAGTGCAGGCAGGTCTCCCAGAAACACCTTCACCTTTGATATCTCTGGGAATATTGATCCCCTCTGAGGAAAGCCCTGGAACCCCAATAGCAAGGAGGCTCTGGTCAGCACAACCTGCATTACAGATGCACCTCCATGAAACAGAGGGTCCAACCCAGATTGGTGAGGATAGGACCATCCAACCCAGGAGGCTTGCATTATATTACCAGCCTTTCACAAATAAAGACCTCTTAAACTGGAAGCACAACAGCCCATCTTACTCAGAAGAGCCCCAGGCCCTTATTGATGGTATGGAATCCATTTTCCAAACCCACCATCATACTTGGGATGATTGCTGCCAACTCCTCCTGACTTTGTTTAACATGGAGGAGAGAAGATGGATTCTTTCAAAAGCCCAAAAGTGGCTGCAGGAGCAGACTGCTACTGGCATCTTAAACCTGAAAGACTGGTCACAAGAGGCAGCACCAGAAGTCTAACCAAACTGGAACTTCGACACTGATCAGGGATGGGCTGCCCTCCAGCAATATAAGGAAATGCTCTTCTGAGGGGCCTGAGAAGGTGCAAAATGACCCACAAACATGACTAAGATGACTTTATTTACTCAAAAAGCCTGATGAATCTCAAGGAGATTTCTATTAATGACTTTGAGAGGCCTTCAGAATATATGCCCCTTTTGACCCAGAAGCTCTGGAAATCCAGAGGATGGGAATGCCACCCTTGTTGCACAAGCAGCAATGGACATTAAAAGAAAGCTCCAAAAATTAGAAGGGTTCATGGGGATGAACATCTCTCAACTCATGGATGTTGCCAATAAAGTTTTCATCAATCCAGATGAAGCCAACAAATGACAAGCCAAGAAGCAAATAAAACATCAAGCCTCGCTACTGGCAGCAGCCTTGGGAAATCCTGACCCCACCAGATGAAAAGAACCACCTCAAAAAGGGGTGACAAGCACCAGAAGGGTGCCTTTTACCAGAGACCAATGTGACTATTGCAAAGAAAGTGGACACCGGAAAAATGAGTGCCCCCAAAAGACTCAGACACATATAGGGAACATCCCTAAAGGGAAATACCAACCTGAGCCCCAAGACCACCTGATCAGGCTAACAGGGCTCAACCCTGAATAGGGGAGACAGGGCTCACTGGAACTTGGCCCCCATGAACCCATTGTCATACTACAAGTCAGGGACAATTCAGTGACTTTCATGGTGGACACTGGTGCTGAATATTCTGTGGTCACAACCTGCATCAACCCCTTTAGCAGAAAATCTGCTAATATCATAGGAGTGACTGGGGACCAGTCAAGCCAATGGCCTTTTTGCCAGTCAAGAATTAGCCATCTTGGTGGTCATGAAGTGACTCATGTGTTTCTGTACCTACCTGAATATCCAGCTCCCCTTCTTGGTAGGGATCTCTTAACCAAACTGGAAGCCCAGAACCTTCAAACTTGGAGGGCCAGCAAGCTCAAGCCTCAGGACTGGCCTCACTCTCCTCATCACCATATCCCAAAGTGAAGAATGGAAACTTCGTGTGGAAGAAATTTCAGGTCAAAATCCAGAAAAAACTTCTGGAACTTTTCCCTGAGGTTTGGGCAGAAAAAACTACACCATGAATGGCATGGAACCATGCACCCATCATCATCGACCTAAAGCCTGGAGCGGTCCTGGTCTGGCAGAGGCAGTATCTGATCCTCCATGAAGTGCAATTGGGCATGGTCAAACACATAGATTATCTGAGAAAATAGGGAATCCTAATCGAGTGCCAGTTACTCTGGTACACCCAACTATTACCAGTAAAATAGCCAGATGGGACGAGATATAGACCGGTGCAGGATTTACAACCCATCAATAATGCCACTCTCACCTTACATCAGTTTGTTCCCAAACTGTGCACTTTGCTAGGAGAACTGCCACCTCAAGCCACCTGGTTCACTTGCCTGGACCTGAAAGATATCTTCTGCCTGCAGCTGGCCCCCCAGAGCCAGCCTCTGTTTGCCTTTGAATGGGAAGATCCTAAAATCTGGCAGAAAACTCAGCTGACCTGGACTGGGCTCCTGCAAGGCTTCAAAAACTCCCCTACCCTTCTCGGGGAAGCATTGGCAGCAGATCTGGCCACCTATCCCTGGGAAGACTGCAGTTGTACCTCTTGCAATATTTTGGTGACTGCCTACTTGCCAGTGAGACATAAGAGGACTGCTGGAAAGGGATCCAGACTCTCCTACAACTTCTAACACAGACTGGGTACAAACTGCCTTGGAGAAAGGCCCAGATCTGTAAACAGCAGGCCAAGTTCCTGGGCCTCAGCATCACACAAGGGCACCAGAAGCTCAGACCTGAATGAAAGAAAGTGATCTGCACCACCCCTAACCCCACCACAAAAAAAAAGCTTCATGAGTTCCTTGGGGCTGCAGGGTTCTGCCGTGTCTGGATTCCCGGGTTTGAAGACATGGCCAAACTCCTTTATGATGTTCTGGTGGATCCAGAAAAAGAGCCTCTTGATTGGGGAGAAGCTTTACCAGGGGCCTTTCAAAACATCAAAAGACAACTCGGTTAAGCCCCTGTCTTGGCATTCCCAGATGTAACTTGAAACTTTAACCTGTTAATGCATTTAAAGAACAAAGTAGCATTGGGGTTTCTCACACAAACAGTCAGCCCCTGGCAAAGACTCATCATTTACCTCTCCAAGCAGCTGGACCCCATGGCTGCAGGTTGATCGCCCTACCTGAAAGCCCTGGCAGCAAGCATAACCCTCATAAAAGAAGCAGACAAATTAACTCTCAGACTGGCAATTCATATTATGGTGCCACATGTAGTAATTGCGCTAATGAACTCACATGGGCATCAGTGGATATAGAATCCCCGGCTCGCACATTACTGAGGTTTACTCTGAGAAAACCCCACAGTGACAAGAGAAACAGTGCACTGTCTAAATCCTGCCACCATTTTGCCAGATGAGGAAGGGGCTCCTGAGCATGACTGTGTTGAAGTGACTGAGGACGTTTACGCCAGTGGCCCCAACCTCCAAGACAAACCTCTACCTTCCCCAGATCAGACACTATTTACAGATGGGAGCAATCTCACTAAAAATGAGGAAAAGGTTGCTGGATATGCAGCCACCACTACTGAATGGGTGGTGGAAGTGGTGTCTCTACCGCAGGGATGGTTTTCGCAAGGAGCAGAACTCTGGGCGCTCGTCCGAGTCCTGCAGCCAGCCAGTGGGTAAGTGGTAAACATTTACACTTACTCCATGTATACATATGCTACTGTTCATATCCACAGAGCAATTTATAAAGAAAGATGTCTCCTAACTGCAGGGGCAAGGAAATTAAAAATAAAGAAGAAATCCTCCAACTGTTAGAAGCAATCTGGAAAACAGACAAGGTCATCACCATCCACTGCCAGTTGAATCAGAAAGAAATTGACATGGTCGCTCAAGGAAACAGGCTAGCCAACAAAGCAGCATGGCAAGCAGCTGAAGGAACCCAAGGAATATGAGTGCTGGAATTGACATCGCTGCTGTCTTTCTTAAGACAAAAGACTAATCAACTAAGCTATACCTGGGAAGAACAGGAAAGGGCTAAGAAAGAAAGGAGAATCTAAACCCCCCAAGGAACTTGGCTGCTTCCTGTATGACTGGATTTTTTCCCCAAAAGGAGCCACTCATGCCCTCATCCAGTGATACCACCAACTCACCACCTATGGAAAACTGTGCTAGAAGTCTTGCTCAGAAAATACTACTACATAGAGAGGCTAGCTTCTCTCTGGGCTACCATCAGCAGCCAGTGCCAAGTTTGTGCCCAAAACAACCCTTTGCAGGGCCCCTGTGCTCCGCCATGTGTCCTTTGAAGATCTTACAGTAGACTTCATGGAAGTGAAACCAAATCGGGGGTACAAATACCTGTTGGTTATGATATGCACTTTTCAGGTTGGGTCAAAGCTTTCCCACTTGCACTGAAAAGGCAATAGAAGTGACTAAGACTTTACTTAGAGAAATCATTCCCTGACATGGGCTGCCACTGTCTATTTGAAGTGACAATGGCCTGGCCTTCATGGCTATCATAGTCCAAGAGCTAGCAAAACTGTTAGGAATCAAGTGGAAACTCCATACCATACCAAACTCCACACCAGGGAAATTTGAACACATGAATCGAACCTTCAAAGGCACCCTAGCCAAGTTCTGCCCAGTAACAGGTCTCCCGTGGGTAGCCTTACTTACCTTGACCCTTCTCTGTGTTAGGTGTTCCCCAGGACCCACAGGCTGTTCACCCTTTGAAATTCTACTTGGGTGGCCACCCCCAATTATCAAGGCCTTCAAAGGAAATCTCAAACTTCTGGGGGAGGCTAACCAAGATTCGATTCTCCAGAAGCTGGGGAAAACTCTAGCCAAAATACATAAAACTCTCTTCTGCTAGAATCTCATTCCCCTTGGACACCCTGTACATCCGCACCAGCCAGGGGACCTAGTCTGGGTCAAAGACAGGAAAAAAGAACCCCTTCAGCATTCCTGGAGGGGTCCACATATTGTGATCCTTGTAACTCCTACTGGTCTTAAAGTTGCAGGCATCATCCCTTGGATTCATCATTCCAGGGTCAAGAAAGCACATCCAGATAAAGAGCAGGAGAGCTGGACAGTCCAACCCATACCCAGCCATCCTTTGAGAGTGTGAGTCACCTGGGATCACTGAACATCCACCTTGTCAAATGCCTGTTGAATGGACCCCTGCTCCTGGTGGATCCTGTGCTTATATGCCCTGTTGCCTTTGTATTTGGAGTTGGACTTGCTGCTGTGGACCCTGAAGACAGGAATATTGTGAATAGAGCCCTAATTGCAATTGCTTACTGGTGTATAATAGGATGCTTCTGTTCCTTGCCTTGCTTATCCTTTCCTTCATTGTCCCCTCCCTAGGAGCCAATACCCACCCCCATAATCTATGACCACTGCAAGCTAGTCAAACCTGGGGCAAACAATCCATGCTGAATGCTTCAGTCTTATTCTCAGCAGGTACAAATTCAGCCTGTGTAATATTTGATGCTTGCAGGACAATCCAAGATCATGCTCCTTACACCTTGCTAGTTGCCTCGTACCCCCATGCGCACATACCTGCCCCCAGGAGAGGGTGTAGGGTTGCAACTATGGGCGTTATGAAAAATACCTTTGCTGAGATGCTCAAAAGAGTGGAGGATTCTGCGGCTTTAGGAGCTCGCTGGTAGGTGCCATGGCTTCCTCAAATAGGGTCCCACTAACTTCTCCATATTTCCTACAGAAAATCCATAGCCTGGCAGAGTGTGGCATAGAAACCTGTGATACCGTAAAGCTCACCTCATTAAACATAACCACCAGATCAGAAAATACCTTTTTAAAGGCCCAAACAGGACTACAACTAGGAACCGGGATATACGACCCATTGGGGCCAGACCCAGGGGACCTCATACTGGTCCAACTGATGCTGGTAACCCAACCCCCAGAGAAAACCCTGATGGAAAATATTCAGTAAAGCTGCCCAGATGCTAAAAGCCAAAGTTAGAACACCCCCTGCAAAGCCCTTTTGACCAAGGTTCAAAATTTCCTCATACTCCTAAATGAATCTCAGCCTGACATAGCTGCATCCTGCTGGCTATGCACTTCCTCAAGTATAACCATCTTCCCTGTACCTGTCCCATGGAACCTAACCCTCCTGACACATGACAGCTCTGCAGCAGGAACCAGGCTCCTCTGTCCACATAACTGAACCTCCAGGACAATTGGCTAACTGTAAAAACATAACTACCGGGTCTCCTTCAAACATCCTCCCTCTTGGAAGGGCCAAATGTAACACCACCCGCCCACTCAGTGAGCCTGACCAATGCACTGCAAACTCCACAATCTGGGTCTGTGGCACCAACACCTACCAGTGCCTACCCCAGGATGGCCAGGGCATCTGCTACCGGGCTTGGCCTATACCATCATTCTAAGTGTATGGAGATGAAATGCCTGGAGAGCTCTCCCAAGCCAAATGAGCATTACAGGCAATTCTGGTACTCTTAGGAATAGGAATAGTCGGGAGTGCAGCATTAGTGGGGGACTCACTCACAGTTGGTCAGAAGGGCTTACAAACCCTAGCACAGGAAATATGAAATGACCTCGAAGAAATATCAGGGCCTCTCAATGGGTTGCAAGACCATTTAGACTCGTTGGCAGAAGTAGTTTCACAAAATAGGTGAGGATTAGACTTGCTCACTGCACATTCAGGGGAGATCTGCCAGGCCCTGGGGGAAGAATGCTGTTTCTATTCAAACTCCTCAGGAATAGTGAGGGACAAGGTGGCCCTACTAAAGGAAAAAGCCAAAGACCACTTAAACCATGTATATCAGGCATCTGCCAATGGGTAGTATTTCCGTATTTCCTTTCCTGGATTTCGCCATTTATGCCAATAATAGCCTTAGTCTTCTTCCTCTTAACTTTTGGGCCATGCATTCTATGGTACCTAACACAATATATCACTTCCCGCTTAAATGCCTTAAAACACCAAGTGATGCCTCGTGTTAAATATCAGCACTTGGGGACTATAGAAAAATCCCCATGTTAGCAGATGATGCCCCATAAAGAATTATATGGGCATCAAAAGGAGGGAATGATAAGGGAGGTACTGGGACCCTAATCCCCTACAGCAGAAACTGACAGCTTTAGGAAAATAAACTCCCCTTAGTCCTTTTTCTTCCCTCCTCCCTTTCTCCATGGAATACACATCTTTAGCAAGAGAATCACTTCCTGCCTGCCCCTTTCAACTGGCATTTACGACTCTAAACAGATAATGACTCTTCCTCCCTAATAGCCCTGTGCTTTAGGAAGATAAGCTAACCTCACTCTTTTTGCTTTTGTAACCCTGCCTGTCCACTTGCTTAGGAATTTGCCCACTTGGAGTTCCACTTAGAGTTATTATATAAACTTATGAAAATCAAGACATGGGGCTCAGGTTTTTTTGGAGACTTGATTCTCCTCTGGGCCCATGTGTAATAAAATTTGTTCATCAGCGCCCCGCCCCCGCCCCGACCCAGACTGCCACTTGGGTTTTCCATTCCATCTGCTGCAACAGAAGGAGAAGGTTAATTTTGGTAAATACTGGTGGATTTCACCTCCCAGCAGTGGCTAGGATCCTCCCTTCACAATCCACCTGACAGGCAACTGTTAAGTACTTCTGGGCTTCTTGTGCACTTTGCTGATGCCAAAGTGGCTTTTAATGACTTGATCTTCCACAATCCAGAGGTGTATGATTTGATCACGAATCACTGCTTTTGATCGACTACTTCAGATTGCTAAGGGGCCAATTCTTTTGGCAGCCATTGTTCCATTCCCTTCGGGGAAGAGTAGCAGAGGATTCTTAAAGAGGCAGTACCTTTTTGTTCCTTCTTGACTCTTTCCTTTCCCATTTGGTAGCAAAAATAGTTTGAAAACATCACTAATTGATGGCTCCTGTCCTAAAGTATAAGAAAAACAAAAACAGCAAACTCTTGCAATCCCAAAATGAGGAGAACAAGTTTTGCAGAGTTACAACATACTCTGAATATCTAGTTCTCTACAGAAGATTGAATACACAGTAAAAACCATGAAAGTGCCCCATTCACAGTGTTCTACCACAAAAGTGATTTCTTGCCTTATGTACACCAGAGAGTCAATTAAGTTACAGTGGGATTTTGAGAAGAGAAAGGATTCATTTAGCAAAGCCCAGTCCTGCTAAGTCAAGAGGGTTGTCCCTCAAACTTCAACTTCAGAATTGGAAGTGCCTAGGGCTTTTATGGGATTAAACAAAAATAGAGGTGAGGTGTGATGGCTGAGGGGAAGATTCTGCAATATTGGGGGGCATGACAGATGGACATGATGCTGACTCATATGCTGCATGACTGGAAAGTGACTTTTTGAGATGATGAGCTTAGAGATGAGTATTGATGACATGTTTAATTCACTAGAAGTTTATGATTTAGGCTACTGCACAAGTCAGGAAGACTAACATTGATTAGAACTGGCTTAGTTCTGGGTTGATTCATGTTATTTCATTAATAAGTATTGATAGCTATGTACAGGAGAATCAGACTCCAGAGTTGCAAAATAAAGTAAGGGGATAAAAGAGAGCTAGTTAAAAGTTGTTTTGTTACTGTTCACTGAGAAAGTAAAGATCATGTAGTTTCCAAAACATAGCATCAGCATCAAAGAAACAAAACATCTCAGTTACAGTTCAGTGAGTCACTACATTTATAGATAATTGCTTCAAAGTATTTTGAAAGTTAAACATACTTCAAGACTATATTGTAATATATCAGAGTACTAGTAATTGCTTATAATACCAGTTTGGGTAAAAAATTGATTAATTAATGATCAATTAAAATTCCCTCCTTTTTTGTCTATTTCACAATCATGAGGAATTTGAAGCAAAGACTTCTCTAGGGATCTCATGCTGATTAGGGTCATTGATATGGGGGTGAGGAATGAAACTGTTTTGCTGCTACATGGGTTTATTTTAAAATTTTTGTTGTTCTTTAAGTTTCAGGGTTCAACCAGCACAGGAACAATTTAAAAGCTTACAGTATCTGAGAAAAAAATCTAATAATTAAATTGAGTAGAAAGATGATGATAAGGGATCTTTTTTTCTTAAATTCATTTTTTCTTTCATATATATTTTAAAGATGCTTAGATTACATAGATGTTACACAAAACGTACAGGGATTCCCATGATCTCCCCCTCCTATAATTCCCATAACAACTCACATAAACCTCTTTCATTAGTGTGCCACATCACCTGCAATGAATATACACATCCTGGGAGTTTGCCACTAAGCATAGACCACAGTTCACATCACAGGCCACACTCTCTCCCACAGAGATCTGCATGGAATATGCTGCTCTGAAATGGCCTATATCTGTCACCACAATGTCACTAAGGACAACCCTTGTAATTGAATATAACCATGCAAATATTTTACATAAAGAAAACTAAAGAGGTGTTGATTTTAGGTAAGCATGTGGCATGACGATTGTGTTCAGATGTACCCAGGGCCCTCAGGTCACATTTACTTGAGGATTTGCATAATGTGGCAGTTTGTGATATTTGGCTGAGACTTGCATAAAAATAAATTCTAGAATGATTTCCAAAATCTATTTCAAATCTATTTATTAATTATTTCCCATTTTGGTCAAGATTTCACTCTAAAAGCATTGCTGATAATAGTAGGTACTGATTCTTCAATGCTAGGGAAGCTCGCGCCTAGGAATCATGTCCCACATAGTGCGGAAGATAGTAAGTTTATTTATAGAGTGAGTCCAAATTGAGTAACGAGGAGGATTTCTAGGAGTGTCTCTTAGGCTTTAATTATCACAAGTCCCATAAGGGACTTTAAAAATAATTTTTCATTTAATGTTCAAATTATTTTGAAATGTGTCATTATTTTATGAATATAATATAAAGAACAGTAAAATCTCAGTCCTTATTTTAGGTTTTATGTTAAATAAAGTTGAGTTAGGTTGATCAAATAAACTGATGAGATGGGTTACATTAGATAATGTGCCACAGAAAATTCAGATTTGGGATAAAATAAATTTCTCCTCTCTGCTTTCACATAGAAATTAAATACCCAAAGTATAGACAATTTTACTCTTTACATTGTATTTGTATTCACTCTGGTTTTAACTAGATTAACTTTATTTATATTTTTAATTAAAGTTTGATTTTTTAGCTTCTTCGACAGTTGCTGCATGTATACATCTTTTTGAATTAATACAGCTATTTCAGTAAATCCAGAGGTGGAGAACTTTAACTCTGAGTTTCTGGTGTCACACAGATATTTAAAGTTCCAGGGACATACCAGGTTACACACAAAGGAGCAAAGCATATCAAAATTTTGAATTAACAATTAAAGTTAAAAAGCAATGTGACTCCTGCAATAGCTTACAATCAAGGCCCTAATTCCTTTCTGAGTGTTTTCCACATGAAGCCATTTCCAGAAACAAAACATGTGGCAATTAACTTATATTGAGGTTATTAACAATAGACTACAGCATATTTTTTTGTCTTGTTTTGTTTCTTCTTTACATTTTTAGTAGGGTTTTTTTAAACAGGTATAGTATAATGAATATCTTGACTGTTTTTTTCTTTGCTTGAAGTCTGTTTTCTGAAAATTAAGCTCTGATCTGTAATTGACCATATGTAGTTTTAGAGAGGCATGAGAGTAAAACAATTTAACTGAAAAGGAAAGTTGTTTTTAATGACATATAACATCTTTAAAATAACCAAAACTATGGCTAAAAATGTTATACTGTTCTACAATATTATGCACATATTTATCAAGACATAACATGCAAAGTGTAAATATTATCAAATATCTAGGAATTTTATAAAAATTTTGATATTTATATAAAAATTTTATTTATAAAAATTTAATTAAAAGAAAGCTAGAAAATCTTTTTAATTTTTATAACAGTTTCTAACCAATTCTCATGCAACTTACACCATATCACTTGAACTTAATTGTTTTAGAACTTCACTTTTCCTTAGACTAAAAAGCAAATCTTTTGCAACAGTTTGAAATAAAAACATATTCTTTAGTATCTGACTTAGAGAAACCTAAATGTCAAAAGTTGTTAAGCCTCTATCATCACATAACATGGAGAACTGTTTGGGAAAGAATGTAGAGTACAATGTGAACTATCGTCCAAGCCTAATGGCAAAGCTCCAGGATGTGTTTATCATTTGCAATGAATGTGCCACACTAAGGAAAGATGTTTATATGGGAGGGTGTGGGAGGTGTGGGGAGAGGGGCATATGGAATCCCTATATTTTAATGTAACATTTATGTAATCTAAGTATCTTTTAAAAAAGAAAAAAAATAACAAAAAAGAAAATAAATAACATAATTCTATCACAAATATGAACACAACTGTTAGAGTATAGATCTAATTAGGTCAAAAAGGTAAAACAAAACTGAAATGAGAAGTTATACAGACTGACTAAACTTAATTTAGGAACCAATAACACTGATTGATCTGCTAAGATGGATGCTATACAAACATAAAGGCTTTTAGTTTTAGAATATATCTCTATACTAACATTTCTCCTATATCATAGTTGGACACAGAACTGGCACTTCAGGGAATGCAGAAGGAGACAGGATTTTCTGTAAGGCCTAAAAGGCCCCCTCTAAGAAAACTGATGAAAATTTGTTGCTAGAAATAAAGCATAAAAGTGGGAGAAAAAATTGTTATGTTTGAACACTGTGTTCTTTAAAAGTGACAACATTTATTTTTCTTATATCACCAAGGACATGATAAAGTTAATATAAAGTACAGGAAGATATTCTGGTAAACATAGGCTTTTTGCTTTTTACACTGATTATTTAGGAGAAAAACTCTTTACAAACTTTTCCTAAACAGGAATAATGATTTAAAATATTTTGTCACTTTAATAGAGAGACCCAAATTTAGTCTTGAATCATTATATTTTTTTATACTAAAGCTTTTTAAACTTTATAGATAGAACCATCAAATTTCATTCAACTTTGACCATAATTTCCTTTTCCATGAATCTTCTGTGTTTTTTGTATTCATTCACTTTTTGGCCCACATTTATCTCTTTCTCAATAACCAGTCATATTTACTTTATGGAAAATTAATTTCTTTTTCTTTAATAAAAAATACATATTATATACCTTAATATGTTACCAAAATGATTTTAGAATTTTTTTCTACAAGCAAATCTCTTGCAGTATACAATTACTCTCAAGCTCAACTTGTCAAAATAATGATTGAAATCTGTTAGAGGCAAACATAATTTTTCTTCCTTTAATGTACTATTTTATCAATATTTACTGATATATATTATTAAATATTTACAAGTGATTTTTAAACTTTATTTTTTAAAGAAGTTTTAGATTACAGAAAAGATAAATTAAATATATAGGAGATTTCCATATGTCTTAACCCACATTTTCCCTTTTTAATAAAATCTTACATTAGTGTGGAACATTTCTTACAATTGATGAAAAAATATTGAAGCATTGTTACTAGCCATGGCCTATATTTTACTTTATGTTTTACACTTTACACCATAAATTGTTATAGGCTTCTACAAAAAGTATAATGTCCTGTATGCATAATTGCAATATCACAGAGAACAATTGCAATGTCCTGAAGATGCCCTATGTTTCATCTGTTCTTCCCTCTCCCTCTCCTCAGAACCCCTAGTAAGCACTATCTTTAATCAATGTCATAAGGTCTTCTGTTACTAGACTAATAGTAAGTCTGCTTTGGCCCATGGTTGCATTTCACCTTTATGTTTGTTAGTTCAACCTTGAAGAGTTTGGGATAAAGTTTCTGATAGCTCAAAAATGTGCTTACTAAAATTTCTTTACTTAAGCATATCTGAAAATTCTTACATTAGATTAGCTGGGTTTTTATTAATCTAATTTTAGAAGTTTATTTTTCGCACTTAGTTCCCTGAAGGATATTAAACAGAACTTCTCTGTTTTGCTTGCAGGAATATGAAAGCATTTCAAAGCAAAACCAGACAGAATGATGTAAGTCTGTAAATTTTCCCAGAAACTAAATGTTTGATATCATTGAGCAGTTTGCTGAGAAAGGAGCCATGAAGGACTTCTACTTGCACAACTCTATCTAAAGTGTACTATATTTACCATTGAAATCAAGGACAAGTTTGATGTGCTTGAGACAACACAAGACTGAGAAATTGCACATACCCTCCTCAAGAAACCCATGACATCACTTATTTTCTATGTGTTCTTCTCAACTACCACGTTTAATTTTTATTTTTAATATAAAATCACTAGCTGCCATTTTCATTTTGAACTGGTTCTCCACAAAACTAGGTAGAAAGTGAAAGGATGGAAAAAATATACATGCAAGCTGTAACCAAAACAGATCTGGGGTACCTATATTAATATCAGATAAAATAGACTTTAAATCAAAAAGAGTTATGAGGGGAAAAGACAGTCATTTATACTGATAAAGTTGTCAAAAATTGTTACAGTTCTAAATATATATGAACCTAACAATAGAATCCAAAATACATTATCTACTTTAATAACAGTAGACTTAAAAGACACAAACTTCAATAAAGGATGAAACATCTAATCAGAAGATCAATAAGATATAAAAGATTTTTATGATACCCTAAACTAGCTATACCCAACAGATATATAGAAAATGCCCCCCCCCCAATTACAACAGAATACATATTTTTAAGTGTTCATTGATCATTATCCAGGTAAAGCATATATTTGATCATAAAAGAAGTCTCAATAAACTCAAAATGTTGAAAATATACAATGCACTTAATCTGATCACTATGAAATGAAGCTAAAAATCAATAACAGAGGGAGAAATGGAAATTTTGAAAGCCTGTGGTAATTAAAAAAAACGCTTTTAAATAACCAATGCTTTAAAGAGGAAATTGCAAAGGCAATAAGAAGTATCTTGAGGTGAAAGAAAATTAAATATAACATAAAAAATGGGATGCAGAAAACACAATGCTGAGAAAAAATTTATAGCTCTAAATGCTTACATTAAAAAAGGAGGAAAGACTTTAAACCAGAGAACTGCTATAAGAAAAGAACAAGCCTAACCCAAAGTAAACAGATGGAAGGAAAAAAGAAATATTCAAGTGAAGATGAATGAATACAGAAAAAAAAAGAGAAAATCAGCAATGCCACTTTTGATTCTTTAACAAGATGAATAAAATTTATTAACCTTTAGTTAGACTGAAAAAGAAATGATTAAAACCAGAAATGAAAAATGGAGCACATATATAAAAAACTATAAGAAGATACTATGAACAAATGTGCAAACATAAACTAGATAACCTACATGAAGTGAACATTTTTAGAAACCCAAAACTACCTGCACTGACCCAAGTAAAAACAGACAATCTCAACAAACCCATAACTAGGAAAGAATTTGAATCAGTAATCAAAAATCTTCCAGCAAGAGAAGCCCAAAATTGGATGCATTCACAGGGGAATTTTACCAATCATTCCAGAAGACTTAGCTTCAATTTTGCTAAATTTTTTCCAAGACATTGATGAGGAGGGAACACAGCCAAGTTGTTTCCACAAAACAACAT